>JAUNZO010003976.1:0-25562 GCA_031894775.1 Chloris gayana | reverse complement strand
GTTCTTGGTCATCGATTCCTTTTCTATTTTATTTATATAATATTTGGCTTTCTAAAAAAGTAGTGTTCATATTACTTAGTCAAGTGCTATGTTAAAAACGTTGTTCAATAATCGCTGGTGTCATCGGTTAGAGTTGATGGCACTCTTGACCTTTTTTATTAAGTTTTTCTTTTGTGCGAAAAAACAACAATTCAAACAGTTGGAGAAGTCTAAGCTCTATGTCCATTATCTAAAATCGTCTAGAGTTTCATATGCCAATTGCACACCAGTCTCTGTAGAGATGAGCGCATCTTCAATAACTAGTACAAATAATTCAAATCTTTCTATTACCTCTTATACAAACAACAACGACACCTCACTAAGTCCAAAATCCAGCCTATGCTTCAAAATTCATTACTCAATGGAAATCAAAATTTTAGGGGTAATTATTACAAGTGTCTAATATTTTCAAAATCAAAATGTTTTCTTTTGAAACATTTTTGTCAAATATGTTGTTCATGTGATAGCTTTTGGTTACAGTAATACAACGAGTGAGAAAAAGTGTAATGATAATGTAGGCGAAAAGAAGAAAAAGGATGTCAATATTTTCTCACAAACATTGATATCCAATTCATTGATGCTATGATATCATTTTTCAAATACTCTATTTTTTACATTTCTTGTGGAATGAGACATTTTAGTTTTTTATACAAAAGTCCACTTCCAAACAAAACAAAAGTGAAAATCCCACACGATTAAAAAGTTATTAAATTTTAGTGCAAAACATAAAAATTCATAGTTCCTTTTAACAATATCATTTTTTTGTTACGTTGATGTATTTTGAGAGTAGCTATGTTACTAAGGAAAAACATTTAGCAATTCTCACAACCAATATAGTTAAAACTTTTCAAAATAGTTGGCCAAATTTAGTACATAACTTTTCTACTTCTACTAATATTTAGCTAGTGAGGTAAAGATTATTACGTCAATACAAATAATCTACGTAATTAGAAGATAGATACTTGAGGCCTATATGTGCTTTCAATATTATTCCCTCAACCCTAACAGAAAACTATCAATATCTAATAACTTTTCTTAACCATTTCTTATGTGATATATCTCCAAGTCTAGTGAATTCCCTGTAGTCCTATATTCTGGCTTGTTTCCCACAAAAAACAAGCTTATGACACTGTTGTAAGAGTTTGAGAACCCGTATTATGATAAACATATTGTCTCCTTTTTTCAGATACAGCTCTTTCTACAATATTTGTGGAATATAGATTTTTGGGGTTGGTTGTACAAACAATCTAGACAATATTTTTTAAGCAGTAAAATCTAAAAGTTTATATAAGTATAATGTTAATTATAAAATGTTCCTTCAACATAATGATTCACAATGATTTCCAACATATAGGTTTTATTTAGAATTATAATTCAACATTCATTCTAGATTTGTCAAAGTTCAATATCGTTTATTATTTTCATAAAAATCACAATTGAAAAAAAAACACACTCGATGCCGATTGGCTTAAATGAAATAGAGCATGCGAGAACATTATTAGACATAAGTGTATATAGAGAAAACTAGTAAGAAATGAAGAAGCCTATCACTTGCCGCCACTGGAGAAGGGGTAATCATCTTCTACACACTGGATATTTTTCCCCAAAAGTATTTACAACTCTATAAAAAGAGGTAAGGCTCAAGGATTATTTTCTATTGATATTGGAGTTGGGCAAGGGCAAGAATGCTGTCAGTCACTCCAACAATAAATTAGAAAGGAGCAAACACAACTCAAATACTCACACACAGGCGCGCACACACACAGGGTACAACACAAGCAAGTCGCTCTGATTGGTTTTCTCGAGAGGCACTAGTACTACTTTGCTATGCCGTGAACTTTGCGCACCTACTTCGTTCTCGCATCATTTGAGCGACCACCATCTTTTGAGAGGCCACACCTTTCTGCTTACGAGACCCATCATGAGGTTCGGCCTAATCATGGGAGCACTGCTGTAAAAGTGGCAGCCGGAACCTCGATTTGTTCGAGTTTTAGATACTCCTCGTGCAACGAAGTAGATTACATGTCGGTCGCCGCGTTTTACATGATCGTCAAAGGAACAGGAAAGCAGCCGGATTATCGAGTCTCAAGTTCTCAACGGCGCGTACGTAAATAAAGACGAAGCCGCCGGTGGGGGAAAAAGGTTGAGCACGGGGAGGCGCAGCAGGTGCGGCGAACTGAACATATCGCTCCACATCCACTGCGATATCTAGCGCCAATTGGCGCGCGCATGCGTTAATTAGTAGACCACGTGAGAAGTTGATGACAGTTGATTCAGCGTTGATTTATTCCTCGTCGTCGCGGACCGGACCGGATCGGCAGTCCGACCGGCGGCACAGGTAAAGAGTAAGACCGGGACGAGCAGCGAACGGTCAAATTAAGCTGGCACGATGATGCTTTCGACCTTTTCGAGGTGGCTCAGGCATTGCAGTTTGGCCCGATGCTCAGTTAACACGGTAGTAGCAGTATTAGACGACGTCCACCAGCTATCGATTCACCAGACGCCAAGAACGAGCAGGTGAGCGAGCGCAAGTGCGAAACCCATCCAATCCATTCGTGGACGGATGCACGCACTCGCTTTGCCGCCGGCGCCTAGCTAGTGTGCGCGTGGAGGAGCCGGCCGGTCTGTTGCCGTTCTGGCTTCGATTGGTGGGCAGTAGCACGTGTATTCTTGCACGGTGAGCCCCGGCGACTTGGCCCGCCTCGAATTTTGCTCACCGGTTGGGAGTCCGGTCCGCCGGCTGTATGCGCCGACGGCGCGCTGTTCAACGGCTGCTGCCTCACAGTTATGAGCTGATGAGAGGACCAGTGTCTTTTCCAGTGCGATGCGAGCAGGTGCACTCACCAGCCATCCAACAGAAGGACGTAGTACAAACCAGTGGTGGCGCAAGTACAGCATGCCAGGCTGAGGGCCGCGCGTCCGTGCGATCGGCCCATCCATCCGACCCGACGTCGCACTGTGGCGCGACGGGATGCCATGCCACCGTCAAACACGCCATGATCCACGACAGCGACGTGCCGGCGTCGAGGCCTTTCCGATCCACTACCATACCCGGCTGAAACTGCCGCGTTCGATCGATGGCTCCGCTTGGTTGCGCCGGCGCGAGACCAGCCGGCAAAGCCGTCAACGCCCGGGGAGGATGGCTGCTCCGCTCGCTGCTGTTCCTGGGCCAAGACGGCGGGCGGGCGAGGCAGCAGCCGTCGTGCGCGTCAGGTATCGAGGGACCCCGATCCACAGAGAGCTGATCAGGGCGCGACGCGAACAGACGAGCCGATGCGTAATCGAAAGCGAAAGTCCCGGTCCATTTGATGCAGACCGTTCGGTCAGTAGTATGCTGCTATCTGAATACCGCTGCAATTGCCGGCACATTTCCCTCTGGCTCAAGAAACGTGCCGATTCTTCGATGTAGTTGGCCGGATCTAGTAAATTCGATTGGGGCATCATTTTCAGCCTTGTCAACTCCATCATCGTCGCTCAACGCCAGACTTGTCAACGCGTACTACTATGCGAGAGAAACTACGAAACACTGGCCCAGAAGACTAGGCGACTACGAGCAATCAGCAAGCTGCCCATTTATGAGATCTCTTCCACCTTTTCTTTTGGAATTTTAAGCTTATACCCGAGTACCAGGGATAAGACCGGCTGAAATAAAACACAACAATGAGCACCATCTGGTATTTTTCTGGAGGAAGGGGAAAATAATTGACCATGGCATGCACAACCTGAATATCTCTCATATGTCAAAGCACCAATGGAATGTGCACAGGTTGGAGATGGATTTTTCACGTTTATGTGGAAGCAGCTAAATCCATCAGACGAAGATGAATAAAATATACGGTAATAAGAAATATTGAACCCAGCGAGCAAAGAAACGTCATGTCTCTACTGCATATGGAAATGTTGTAACCCCACAGATGGATGTTGTTCAGGAACCCAACATTAGTTAGAGAACTACAAGTAACCACATAACCGCTGGTTCAGACACCAATAAGCCTGCCCACAAGGGTGGCTGCTAAAAGCTCTTACAACAACGAGATATGTACAATCAACATGCGAGATAATGGTCAGTTCAGAAGCAGTTAACAAGGGTGGCTGTATAAGCTCTGTCTGGAACACATATGAAGATTACTTCAGATGTGTTTATACTGAGCGAGGCACCACAATGCCCCTTGAGCTGCATGTTCTCGTGCAGCTTTCTTCTGCTTTTTTGGGCTACCTAAGCACTCCAAGACGGTGTTCCCAATTCCCTCCATATGGACAGTCACCATGCTCATGAATCTGCAACATGAGTTATCAAGTACATAGTTATTCCCAGCTACAGTCCAAGTGATGAGTTTATCATCTTCAGATGCGAAACTAATGACTGTACTGACTGATGGTGTTTGAGGCAACAAAAAATAGGGCAGCTAATGCAGGAACACCCATGCAAACATGCAAATACCACCTTATGCATCTGCTAAACTTGTCAGAGAAACCTTTTTCTCCTTCGTAAATATGCACCATGCTGAACATGGGCCGTTGGTTGTTCCTCAAAGAAATAATGCTTTCGAAACACTTCCTTCTTCTACCTTTTTTTTTTTTGGGTATATGTAAGTAAAATCATAAGTTCGACCAGCTAAGGGCATAGCATAATAGGTGTGGGATTCTGTTATAGCATGCCCCAAACTATTAGCCTTGGAGGCCCACCGCATAAAACTACAACCACTACTCCAAAATATTTGGAGGTTTGGGTATGTGAACTGCAGCCACGGTACTTTTCAATGACATTGCTAATTATGACATTCCACATTACCACTATATTACCATAAAACTTATGCACGATATTACACCACATATTTGAGAAAAGAAACTACTACATGATATAATGAGGTTAAATAATGCATAACAGGGTTATGCATGCTGGAACTGAATCTAAATTTGATCTTCACCAGTTAACATGAAAACTTACAGTTTATTATGAGGATGTCCTTGTTCTTCAAGGTTGTATGATGGTTTTTTCCATCCACATGCCCTGCAAACTTTTAGCAGTCTTGACCTCGCTCTCGCTGGTTCATCACCTACGGATCCTATGAAGTTTAGCAAAATAATGACTTACAAAGAAGAAGCAAGAACTCTAATGCTTATGCACGCTCTTACATTATAGTGAATGTAAACAAACTAATGCACAAAATGCATCATCATATTTCATCAAAAAATGAATGCCTTGTCAAATGAAATGCCATGGCATCAAAATAGTGTAGGATCAAATCACCTGTAAAACGGACTCCATGACCATGACCCTTAGTGCAACTATTTGGATCACCATTGCTCTGTACTGCAGAATCAGTGAGCCTATTCATGGGATCCTTGCCAGCAGAAACTTTGTGCAAAAGAACATCATACATTTGGTTCTCCTTGTCAGATACTTCAACACCTTGTTGTGGTTGGACAATGGGCACAGAAAATTTAGTCCTTTCGCACTTGACTAAGAAGTCCTACAAGATAAAACATTGGCACAATGAGAATACAGATCAACAGATTTGATCTCTATAGAGAAAAGGGAAATGCAAGCATGCTGTCGTGTTGTATAGAAAAACAATACGGGGAGAAAGTGAGTGTAAGAGATTGGCCATCTTTTACCTTCCCTTCCTTTAGCTCCATTCCTACCTTCGATGTGTTGACTGGCATGACATTGGATTTAGTGTCCATTGAAACACAACCACTAAATGAAGAGCAGTGGCCTAAACAAATGACTTTAGTTAATTATATCATCTTAATATTATTACCAAACATTTATATTGAACATAGCATAGTTCTGAGATAAATAGAAAAAATGACCCTCTTCGAATAACTTTTTTTTTTTGAATCAGATTGCTCCACTTCCATTCCATGACAGAATGGAGATCACAAAAGAACAAGAATATGAGGTTTGAGCAACAGAACCACAGGTGGGAGGGAGAAGCCCTCCCCTCACCCCCTACATACTTACCAGAACTCTAGAAGCAACCATGTAAGGGTAAACTTGCTCAACCCGTATTACAAATCTGACACAAGCAACAACCATTAGCCTACTGAGATTACTGCAACTGAACATCATCATCGCAATATCCCTGTGCCTATTCGCGCCCATTCTCTTGACTGCCTTTTTCTCCATCTTCTTGGGTGCTATATTACTAGCAATATCTATAATATCTACATTAGACAGAATAGAGAAAGAGTTATGATTTCCTGGGATGTTACCTTCTGCCGTTCTTTTTCTTGATGCAATCCCTGGATGCTTCTCCGTCACTTGGGCTTGAATTCTCTCACTCTGTCTTGTCACTTGCAGTTTTTGAGTTTCAGTAATGCCAGCTGTTTGATCCTGCTTGTTTTCCTCCAACCCACCCTCTATTTTCATTACATGACTCCCTTCTCTGTTAGACTCCACTCCTGTGCTCAATGGCTTTTGTTCTTCAACAGCAGCCTTCTCATTCATCTCTTGCATCATGTGATTTGTTAAGATATATCTGGCCACCGACACATGCTGTCCACTTGACTGTACTTCTTGTTCTTCTTGAGAATCCTCAAAAAGCAAATGCATCATCGCTGGCATTCTATGAAACATCAACCAAATCGCCATCCCCATGTTTCTCCACCATCTTCTTCCCATATACCGGTCTCATAGGATCCTTCATCAACTTTTGAGTGGGTTCTTCCAATAACATTAATCGAACCAAATAATTCCGTGTTAAAATTGTTGGTTAAGCTAGTAAGGGAAAAAGAAATATTCAGGTGACGTGAAGATACAACATGAACACAGACTGGTAATTTTCACACTCAGCAGCATTCAGTCCAAAACCATCACCCCAGAAAGCATATACAACTCAGGAACATGTATTTCACTCAAAAGAAAGGATGTGTAATGCTCGGTTGAATGACCAAAAGATATAAATAACTACTGCATAATTTCGGCATTTTGTTTTGAATGTGGAAATTTCACATGGAATATTTTATGAAACATGCAAAATAAGTATCAAGGAATTGTGTCAGACTGATGTTGTACTGATCTTGGGATTACTACAATTAGCACTGAAGATAAAATTTGCCCAAAAAAACAGCCGCACTAGTGCAGTGCAGTCAGCCCTTTACGATATGCACAGATTAAAACCAGTACATCATCCATTTGGGAAAAAAATAGCACCTGTGTTGCTCAATGACAACTGGTAGCAGCGAATGCCGAACAAAATTGCACAAGTAACAGATAAATGACACTGCACTAACACAATCAGGGGCAAAGCTAGCCGACGAGCTCGTCGGGGTCAGCACCTCAAAGTGACGGGGTCATATGGCTTAACGAACAACGATTATCGGGGCGATGCCATAAGGTAGCTTCGCCCCTCAACACAATCTGCCTCTAAATCGTTGTAAGCTGTACTGGTCAAAATGTATAAACCCAGCGCGCAGTTATTCACTTCTTTCAGAGTTTAAACCCAAACCCTAGCCTCAGTTTTTCCAGACTAGAAAAGAATCAAGCATTGAAGTTGGAAGGTCGCTGTCAGCTATGAAAGCAGAGGTGGCTATAGCTATAGCATGACGGATTGGATGTTAGACTAAGGATCACTCGCAATGTAGATCAAGTAGGATTCTGTAATCTAGACAATAAACAAGGGGTTCCTGATCTGTCTTGGGAAGAGAGAGAGAGAGAGAGAGAGTTACCTTCGTGCGATCCCGGAGCGGGTGCTGCCATGGCGATGGTCGGCGACGTTTCGGTGTTGGTGACGGGAGATGGTGAGGCAGATAGGCGTTGGTAGTCGTGGCGCCCTTCAGGCCTCCACCGACACTGTCCCTCCACGGCGGCGGCGTGCGGCGACGACGTGGTGGAGGTGGTGGTGCTTCCCGTCGCTGGCAGCACCTCCCTTAATCGGCTAGAGATCAATCCAACATTGGAAATTTGTAATCAGAAAATGATGTCTAAATAACACAAAAAAAAGGGAAATGTATCGAAGCAGGGCTACAATTCGGGTGCTTCTCAAAACTAGAAACAATCGATTCGTTGCACAGTGCTAGTAGGGATAGGACTAATCCTAGAATAATACAGATGCAAATCCTAAAACAATCCATCCAAGTGACGTCGGGTGACCTACTAACGAAAGGAGAAACCGAGTTGGATGGGTGGATCCCCAATCCCAGCAGAGAGCGGGGAAGGGGCGGCAGGTTTGAATGCGTCGATCCCTCGGCAACGAGGTCGCGGACGGAGGATGACTGCTGGGCAATGGAGTTGGAGCGGGGAGGAAGTGAAAGCAGTGGAAAGGAGGAGAATTTTTTCTCCCCTTCTCATCTAATTTTTTTTAAGATCTAACTTTTTTTGATTCCGTCAAACTGTATCGCGTGACACAGTTCCCCGAGTCGCCAACGGATTCCTCAACTTTTTTCAGTTTTGCCCCTGGTCCATCGCGTAATCAACTAATCATGCGTTCAACCCCGTTTCATGCCCAAAATTCCAACAGGCGCCACGCCGTAGCAGTGTTCGCATCACCGCGAAGGCAGGAGCCATCGTGTCTTCCGTCGCAGCGTGCGTGCCAGCTGCCAGGCCTCGAGGGGCCCGGTTGACTCATCTCTACCCCTTAAATGCACCAGTCAAATCTATTCTAAATCCACCCTGTTAATTACCCCAGTTAAGCCTCTACAGTCATAGCCTAATCTAAATACACCCCACTAATTGTACCTAGAAATTCCCTTGTTACATATCTGATGGTCAAAAATTAATCCCACAGTATTATATCAGATCTAAAGGCAAGAATCACGGGGATCTTCCAAACCCAACCGAGGCACACGTGTACTAGCATCGGCATCGAAGAAAACCGACGCAGGAGTGCCTCCCGTCCAACCAACCGTCACGCAGCCGTGAGACGGCTGTCGTCTCCAATGTGGTGACTGGTGACTCGCCGGCGAGGAGAAGCGATGGTTGCTGTTGAGGATCATCGTCTCCCCGGAATCGCTGGAAGCACTCTCCCGGAATTGTCGTCGAGGAGAATCGCCGGTCGCTCAGGAGGACATCGCATCATCTGGACTCCACGGACTGAGCAGCTCGGGTGATCGCGAAAGCCCGAGCTGAGTGCTGTCGCTGCCACAGGATGTCGAATTTCGTCGACCATTATCTCTAGAAGGAGCAGCCCGGCCGCGACCATCATCGAGGAGGAGCCCGCATGGCCGGCAACCGTCACGTTAGGCCGAGGGACGGCGCAACCGTGGGTGGATGAGCAACACACTGGTGAGCGTGAGGCCGTGGGACTGCACGCTGCCGCATGTGGGCGAGAGCGACGCGGATCCCCAGTGAGCGCGTCGCGTCAAATCAGACACCGTCGCTGCTGCAGGTATATCATGCATTAATCCTGGATTCGGTTTGGATCAAGTTTGGGATAAAAACTGGTTGTGAGGCGTCGTCTCAAGAACTCTGGAAGACACTTCAATCAGCAAATGCTCCACCCGTTTATTCTGCTTTGAATGTTCATGGGTCATGGCCATAGATGTGGTGGTAGTGCTAATCGCCACGAAAGGGGTCATGAGCAATAAGGTTCATCCCATGCTTGGGAACATTGTGAATTAATGTTATCTAAGCTAACTGGGCAAATCTATGACAACGTCATGAGATAGAATATTATTTGATGATTATTGATGGGAGAAAATGTTATTTTATTCGCATACGGTTATCATATCCTAATACTCCCTCTATTCCTAATGTAGGGCGTTTTGGAGTTTGAAATTTTTCCTAAAGGTAGGGCGTTTTACAGATAGGACAAATTTTGAGGTTGGTGGGAGAGTTAATGAGTGGGTGGATGAAGGTAAAAATGAAGGGTATGATAGTCTTTTGACACACTGACTATTTTCTTGTTTGAATGCTTAGAAAGCCTTACATTTAGGGACGGAGGGAGTACTCTTTATTGATATCATAGCATCTAGAGAAAATTTAGGATGCTTCGTTAGTGTTTGATTCACATGCAGTAAGCATATCCTAATATATTCTTTATTTATATCATAGCATCCAGAGAATATTCAGAATGTTGCATTAGTGATTATCCTAATATATTCTTTATTTATATCATAGCATCCAGCGAATATTCAGAATATTGCATTAGTGATTGGTGGGTCAGACATAATTGAAAGTATTACTCTATTATCAGAGACCTGTCAATATGTGACAACTGCATCTTTATCCCTATGACACATGCATTTATATTAAAATTGAACAAGTAATCATTTTTTAATCTTTACAAATATTTGTTTACAAGTGAAAAACCACCTGATTTCTCCTGCTCAAAGATTACTGGCCACAACAATATCAGACCTTCCTGGTTTGAATGTTCATGAACATGGGTGTGGTGGTAACAAATACCGGCAAAAAGATCATGTATAGTAAAGGAGGATCTCTGTGTAACTCCATATAGAGCTTGAGAACAAGGTGCGCTCTGAATGCTATATGTATGCTCCAGTAAAATAATGCTTGAATAATTAACCTGTCTCATTTTGTACTTAGTATCAAAGCATGTACAAATTTCTGGTTGTTTGATTTTCATTATTGAATGCTAGATGTTTCATCAAATTTTCAAAGAAGCTGAAAATGTTTCAGAGGTCACCCTCTAGCAACTTACAACATATTAGTTCAGTAGTACCCGTGGAATATGTTTGTTACCTCAATTTGCTTGGCTACAATGTGACAGTTTTAAATATCACCGTAGCGTTAGCACGGATAATGTACTAGTAGATGAATGGGGTGCGAACTGTGACGAGACGGGATGATGGAAAGCAAAAAGCGAAAGGGGAAGTGTTCATTTGATTCAGACTGAACCTCGGCTGGTGTGTGTTTGGGTCTGAAGATCACTGCAGCCGAGCACCTTCCTTCGAGATCTACTCCCTCCGTTTTCTATTAAAAGTGTAGTTTTAGACTTTTAGACGTCATTATTTGACTGTTCGTTTTATTTAAAAAATTTATGTAAATACTATTTATTTTTTCTAACTTAATTTATCATTAGTGATACTTTAATAATAATATATTTATTTTGATATTTTTATAAATTTTTTGAATAAGACAGGCGGTCAAACGTGAAATCCGAAAAGTCAAAAACGACACTTTCAATGACACAGAGGGAGTAGAACTCTAGATGTGGCAATTATGCGGTGACTGCCGAATCTAGTAAATTGCTAGGGGCGTCGATTTCACCTTCTTGAAGGTGAATGTTATCATTCAACACCAGATTTATCAACAAGAAAAATGCCGGACAAACTACGAAAGACCAAAGACCGTGGATCAGACTTATCAAATATAATATGCGCGCGTAACAAGGATTTCGGACCTTCTTCTTCACTTTTATCCTTTTGAAATCTCCTGCGAGATGAGGATGGATCAAATAAGGTACTACTAGTAACCATCAAGAAGAAAATACTGACGAGTTTCGCCCTTGCGACAAAGAAACACCATGACACTTCTGCATATGCAAATCAACACATGGTTACTGTTTTAGAAATCCAGCATTATCTAGAGAACTAAAGCTGCCCCACAAAGTTTGCTATTGGTTCAAACAGCACTAGGCCTGTGCATAAGCATTATTGATCGAAGTAGAAAACCGGTCTTACAACAAAGAGGTGTACAAACAACAATCGAAACGAATGAGCTGTTTGTGCATATGGAGATTATTGGGCACGCCCTCTATTATAGATGTACCATAGTGCCCCTTGAGCAGCATGTTCTTGAGCATCTTTCTTATGCTTTTTTGGGTCACCAAAGCACTCCAAAAGAGTATTTTCAGCTCCAACTATATGGACAGTCACCTTGCACCTGAATCTGCAACATCAATTATCATGTACCACAGTTATCCCCGTTTGTAACTTCATGAATGAATATGATATCTTCAAATCAGCAATTAACAACAGGGGTAACTAATTGTGATTAAATTTAACCAAAAGGGGGACAACTCAAGCAGGAACACCGCGAAAAGTTTGACTGTTTAACTTCCATATTGTGTGTCATCCCTTTTTTAGCCTTGTAAATTATCCCCGTTTGTAACTCCATGAATGAATATGATATCTTCAAATCAGCAATTAACAACAGGGGTAACTAATTGTGATTAAATGTAACCAAAAGGGGGACAACTCAAGCAAGAACACCGCGAAAAGCTTGTCTGTTTAACTTCCATATTGTGTGTCATCCCTTTTTGTAGCCTTGTAAACATCGCGAAAAGCTTGACTATTTAACTTCCATATTGTGTGTCATCCTTTTTCTTAGCCTTTTTGATACACGTAAGTAATTCCGTAGAGATTCCGTCAGCTAAAGGGTTAACTTCCACTTAGGTGTTGACATGCCCTAATCTATTTCTTGTGATAAGACGTGAACTAGGTAGACAACATGAAACTAAAGTAAATATTCTGAAACATTGGACTTTGGAGTGCGCCAAGTTAGCAACCAGGTCACTTTTTAATGACATTGGCAATTATCACGTTAATTCTAGTATTGTCCTTCTACTATCTTATGCACAATATTACAACACAAATTTGCAAGAAAAAAATCTAAGCATGATATGATGAGGTTAAGTAATGCACAACACTGTACAACATTTAAATTTGATGTTCACCAATTAAAATGAAAACTTACAATTTGTTATGCCTAGGTCCTTGTTCTTCAAAGTCGTATAATGGTTCTCCCCAGCCACTTGAACGACAAATTTTCTGTAGTCTTGACCTAGCTGATTCATCGTTTGCAGATTCTATGAATTTTACCAAAATAAAAACTTACAAAAAATAAGCATGGATTCTATTACATATGTAAGTTTACTTAATTTCTAGTGAATGTCATAACTTTTTTATTAACTATCAAAAGAGAAATAAATGCAAATTTGCCTCACGCCAAGGTGTGCCCTATTTCGGATGGCTGAGGCTACAGCAAGGTGTCTATCAGGGCATCAACGACCAAGCATTCCCAAAATTCCTTATCATATTAGACTAGGATCTAATCACCTGCTGGAAAGGTTCTTCCACAAGCATGACACCAAGTGCAACCATCGCCACCAGTGCTCTGTACTGCAGAGTCATTGAGTATGTGTTCCTTGCCAGCAGAAACTTTGTGCAAAAGATCATTAGACACTTTGTTCTCCATGTTAGAGACTTCAACTTCCTGTTGTGATTGAACAATGGGAACAGAAAATTTAGTCCTTTTGCACTGGTCTAACAAATCCTGCAACAAAAAATTGTGGTGCAATCAGAATGGGTGAGAGAAAATGAACATTTAAGTATGATGTTTTGGATCGTACTGAAAGGTTGATGAAAAATGAGTCAGAGCTGGGACAACTTTTACCTTCCCTTCTTGTAGCTCCATTCTCTCCTCTAATGTGTTGGCTGGCACCGTGTTGGATTCAGAGTCCATGGAAGTGCAACCACACGAAGAGGAGTGCCTAAACAAACAAGTAATTAGTATATCTTCTTATTATTTTATCATAGAATTGTATTAAACATAACACAGTAGTTCAGCGGTAAAGCAAAAGAACATTCTTTCAATGAAAATTTGCACAAACACATAATTTTGGACTAAAATTATTTGTCAAGATAGAGAAGGAGTCATAATTTCAGTTTCAATAGCAATTCATCAAGAACTATAACTCCAGAAAGCATATACCTCACTGGAAGGAAAAATAGGGTGTGAAGTGCTTTGATTGGGTGATAAAAAATGTAGAAAAACAATTACTTACTATATCGTTTCTGATTTTGTTTTGAATGTCGTGAAAGTTTCAGAAGGAAATTAAAAACTAATGCCATGCACGGCTTATGGAGAATTGCATAATAAGTTTGACACAGTTGTGGTAAACTGATGACGTGTTGAGCTTCAGATTACTATATTTCTAGCACTGAAGATACGACAAAAGATTTCTAAAAAGGTAAATAATAGTTGTACAAACACACTTAGTCACTCACAATATGTCCATATTAAAGCTACACATGTTTTAGTTGGCTAAATATAGCACTAGAGTTTTCGTGTTCCGCACGTTTATTCACATTAAAGAGAAGAGAGGGTATTACAGAAAATCACCACCTATCCGAAGGCGATTGGACGAGTCATGAGTCACGACACTAACCATATGACCAATCGAGGCTAATAGATTTGTCACCCAGTAAACACTTGTAGTATACAACCCGTTAACAATTGCCTAGCCACCTCTAGAACACGGTCGACAATCACAGTGGGATGCAACACTACATTCATAAAGACCCTAGCTTTCCTTTCAAACTACGCGGACCGAAGAAACGGTTGCCTAACCACCTCTAGAATATGGTTGACAACTGAAAATAAGGATGCAATGCTACATTCCTAAAAATCCTAGCATTCGAGTTTTCACGGACCCGAACTACCAAAACCACTAGAGTATCAAAGGCCTTCCTCTGAGCTTTGTAGACCCGATTCTGAGCACGGAACCGTTGCCTAGCCACCTTAAGAATATGGTCGATAACTATGGTGGTGCAAGACTGAGCCACACTTACCAAGCGACTAAAATAACTAAAGGCCTTTGTTTCAGCTTTGCATTTCAACTTGCAAGCATCCAACCATTGACTAGCCACCTCCGAAATACTACTGACAATACTACATTCCTATAGACCCTAGCACTCCGTTCGAGCCACACGGATCAAGATAGGAAAATAACTAACGTATCAAAATTCCAAGCTGTATATTGGATAACATGGTGTGCTGATCCAGCGTACAGCTATTCAGTTCCTTCAAAATTCAAACCCCAAACCCTAGGTCAAATATTTCAAGACTACAAACAATCAGGCCCATAAATCCATGGAAGCAAAGGTGTATCAGCGGATATATAGCTCGTTGCCAACTACGGAAACAGATGCATGCACCTATTGCAAGGTCTAGAGAAACGATGCAAAAGGAAAATCTATATAGCAGAAAGAAGATAGAAACATGAATTCAAAGCAGAATTCCACTCCCAATCCTTGTCTGAACCAAAAGTAATCGATCTTTCCCACAGTCCAGCAAGATCAGGTTCAATCCTGGAACAATACCGAACGAAATCCTAGAGAAACCCGTAGAGAAGCGAGGTCCAAGGAAAGGATAAACCATCCTGAGTTCGCGTGGGCAGAGAAGCTGTAGCTCTATGCGGGAATATTGTACCTCGATCTGTTCGATGGTCGATCCGCCGGCGGTGAGGTTGCCGGTGGTGAGAGGCGCAGAGGAGAGGATGCGAGCAGGGCGACGAGGAATGGCGAGAGGAGATCGAAGGAACGGGGCGAGCACACCCCTATAGACCCACACGCCTCACGTGTCCCCCGCCCGAGGCCTAACGCATTCCTCGATTTTTCTGTCTTCCCGGTTTTGCCCCTGGTCCGCTGCACAGTCAGTCACGCGCGGAGTGAGGAGCCTGTTCCGACTCGGAGGGCGCGGCGGAAGGTCCGATCCGAATTCCATACCAACGCGCGCCTCTCGCCACGATATAACCGCGCGCAGACCCAGCCTCGGTCGCACCACGGCACCAACTCGCAGTCGCACGCCACGCCCGCCCGCGGGCCGCGAACACGTACGCCAGTACAACGTCTCGCTCTCCACGTGTTCCGGAGCCAACGCGTCGATCCGCCCTTCACGCTTTGTTTCGTGACTCGATGGCAGCGTCGTGCATCATCCGGCCCCAGGACTGCCTCGTCGGCGGCGGCAACAGAGCGTTCCTCGACGCGCACCGCGGCGTGCGTGCCGCGCCGGCGCCGGCGCCGGCGCCGGCACCTCGCCGCCCAATGCAGCAGCAGGGCGGTCAGGTTCCGACCACAGCCGTGCCCGGCCAGTCGCGGCCGGCGCGTGGGCGTGCCAACGGGCGCCAGCGTGGTCGGCGGTCTCCCCTGCGGGCGGCTCGCCGCCGACGACGCAGAAGAAGCCCGTCGTCATGGAGAACGTCGTGATCCTGAAGCGTGGAGAGCCGATCCAACCAAAGGTCACCGCTGCGCCGGACGCCCCGCCTCCTCCGGCTGCGGCGAAGAGCGGCGCGCAGGCGGAGAAGGCTGGTGACCAGCCTCTAACGGCCGCGAACCAGCACAGCGCGCAGACGGAGAAAGTTGCGGTGGCCGCCGCGGGCACGCACGTCACCACTGCGCAGAAGGCCGGGGTGGGAAACGACGCCGTGCCAGTGAAGATGGCCGAGGCTGCAGCGCAGCGCGGCGCGGACGCGACGAAGGCAAAGGTCTTGGCGGATCGGTGCGCCCCACCGGCAAAGGAGAAGGAGGAGGAGGAGGTTGTTAAGCGCGTGCTGCCAGTGGCGGCCGCGGGCGGCAGGAAGATGCCACCGCCCAGGTACTCGGGCCCGTCGTTCACTGCGGCGCCGGAGCCCCGCGAGCTGCCCATCCCGGTGCTCTTGCTCAAGGGTCGCGGCGCGCGGCTGCGGCCGCGAGACCATGAGCGCGCGGCGGCGCCCAGTGCCGCGGCGGCATGACTCATGACTCATGAGAATACGAGATCGATTCGATTCGGGCAGGTCAACTGACGGGATGTACGGCCATGCGATTCACGAACGGTGTCCAGCAGATTCAGTAAACCGGGGGTAGAATCCGGGAATGTTGTAGGCTCGCCCCTTGTCTTTTTTTTTTCTGCTCATATTTGTAGGCTTGTAGCTTGCGGGCTGTATGTGCATATGTGATGTTCCTTTGGCATGGTGTCAAAATTGTGTGATGGCGTTTTACAGAAATAAATAAAGGTGTGATCGACCAAAGATTTTGATCACTGTAAAGAATAGTCATTGGATTTCTTCATACTCCTGCTCAATGTCAGATTCACGCTTGTGCCAAATCAAGTGTTCCACGACTGGTTCCAGGAATTGCTAGCTACTAAAAATGTCACTTTGGTCGTTCTAAACCGTGTTGTGTTCATTACGAACCCGAATTTGCTCTCACCTCAACGAGGTTTTATTTTCTGAGTCGCTACGGGATGCTGCTACGGTCAGAAAAATGCCTGGAAATCCAGAGCGAGAAAAGAGACTGCCTTGAGATACTCTATTGCAATTTCCGTCGACCACGATAATACAAGCACATAGTAAAATACACATCGACCGAATGCACACAAAAGTACCCTCCTACAGTGCCTCACTACCTTTACTTCATTTGTGACTGTTGTTGGCAGGCGCAGTGCCATCTCCCCAGCCGTCCTCGATGGGCACCTCCGGCATGACCTTCTTCCAGAACCAGTGCTTCCTCCAGAGCAGCACCATCTCCTCGATGGGCACGCCCTTGGTCTCCGGCAGGAAGACCGCGACGAAGACGGTCATGACGGTGATCCACCCCGCGAAGAAGAGGAAGATGCCGAACTTGAGCGCGCAGAGCAGCGCCAGGAACGCCTGCGCGATGGCGAAGGTGAAGAGCAGGTTGACGGCCACGGTGATGCTCTGCCCCGCGGAGCGCGTCTCCAGCGGGAAGATCTCGCTGGGCACCGTCCACCCCAGCGGGCCCCACGACCACCCGAACGCCAGCACGAAGAGGCAGACCACCACCACCACCGCGATCGAGAAGCTCCGCGACAGCTTCCCGTCGTCGCCGAACTTGACGCCCAGGATCACCGCCACGATCACCTGCAGCCAGGTCCAGTCGTCAGGGTCCGTTGTTCTACGATCCTGCCGGTCTCTGCAGCTGGACCGACCGTCGGTACTTACCTGGCAGACGACCATCTGGACGCCGCCGCTGATGAGCAGCTTCCGGCGGCCGAGGCGGTCGACGGTGCCGATGGAGATGAGCGTGGATCCGAAGAGCACGGCGCCCGTGAGCACGGAGGAGTAGAGCGAGGCGTCGCTGCCGAAGCCCATGCTCTGGAACAGCACGGGCGCGTAGAAGAGGATGGAGTTGATGCCCGTGAGGATCTGGAACGCCGGCATGCACACCGCCATCACCAGCTGCGGCCGGTTGCGCCGCTCCAGGATGTTGCGGAACGGGTGCTCGATCGTGTTGGCCAGCTCGCTCGCCTCCACCATGTCCGTGAACTCCGCGTCCACGTCGGACGTGCCACGGATGCGCTCCAGCACGCGCCGGCCCTCCTCCACCATCCCGCGCTCGATCAGGCTGTTGGGCGTCTCCGGCAGGAGCAGGCCGCCCACGGTCATGAGCAGCGCCGGCACCGCGGCGAGGCCCAGTGACAGGCGCCAGCCCCATGGCTTGATGTTCTGCGTGCCGTAGTTGATCAGGTTTGCCGTGAATATGCCAAGTGTCGTCGCGAGCTGGAACATCATGTTCAGCCCGCCGCGGAGGTGCGCCGGCGCCATCTCCGACAGGTACAGCGGCACGGCCTGTGATACACACTGTCAGTTACACCCAGCCCACGCAAAACACTAGAACCAACACAGAACAGGGAACACCACCACCAACCTGATTGCCGAACCCGATGCCGACGCCGAGCATGATGCGCCCGAGGATGAGCATGGGCAGGTTCACGGAGCCAGCGTTGAGCGCGGCGCCGATGAGGAAGCTGACGCCACCACACACGATGCTGGCGCGGCGGCCGTAGTTCCGCGTCACGGGGGACGCCACCAGGGTGGAGACGAGGCCGGCCAGGTAGAGGGACGATGTGAACGCCGCCAGGCCCTGGTTGTCGTACTTGCAGTAGTTGTTCTGCCCGCCCGAGTTCTTCCGCCGGAACACCACCGGGAAGAACTCCTTCAGGAACGGGTCCATCGACGTCACTCCCCCTGTAACAGTCCCCCGCCATCAGATTGGCAGAGCTTCCCATGGGATAATTCATCGTGCAGCAGCAGATTTATTCAGAGTTCAAACACTGAAATCTGTAGTGTTGGTGGTACGACAAGTTATTGCAAATGTACTATGACGAAATTGCGGAATTTCGGTACTGGCAAATTGTGTTTTTGGATTCCGTGGAATGCAAAGCATTCAGATAACACTGGATGATAAAAATATTACTCAAGCATACTGAGTAGTATATGGGCGGAACCTTTGTTCCATTATCTACAATACTACCACAGCGTTGGTCAGATCAATTAATTATCTTATTATTTATTTTTATTCAGGAAAACTAACTGGAACTCCTTGTACGGGTTGTACCACTGGCAAGTTGCGGTGGGTGACATCCACTGGCCATAATAGTTTAGACAATTGCCGTAGATATTATCCATTGGCATCATCAGTGTACTACTACATTTCAAGAGTGGCACTTTTCTTCTGAAGAGAGCCAATGGCCATGTTGATGAGGTTTGCTATAGAGAAAGCACAGCATTGATAATATTTATTATAGTATAGGGACAGTTTTATTTTACTGAAGTCAACTGGGTCTTGCATGTGGCCATGTCTCGACTTCCAACTTACTGTACCACTACCTTCTTTCCAAAACAATTTTTAAACGTTAGGATATTTACATGTTTTGTCCCCACACGAAGAGTGATCGGCCATTCGTCCAACACGTCAACCACCATAGAATTATTAAGAACCGGGAAAACAAAGATTTGCTCATCGTGTGGGAGCGTCTCCTGCAGTCCTGCATCTACCGTGTGTCCTCCTACTACCATTTCAACTAGTACTAAGGACGATGTAAGAATATCTCTGCAACCATGAGATACGGAGCACACACAGATGAGAGGAGAAAATGAGCAAGTCCCAACACCAAAGCTGTAGTAGTAACTGAAAGCTTCCTCGCGTCGCTGTCTCCTGCGGGTCCTGCTCCGCTAAATCACCATTGTTTGTTAACTCTAACCCGAATTCCCCCAAGTAGCGGTGATCAACCCATCCATCAGGCAGAGGCAGTGGCGAGCGGGCGATGGGTGGGACGTGAACCCCCTAATCCTACTGAAACCCAATCAATCTCCTGCGGCAGTGGAAAAGGCAACAGCGTGTCCTTGGGAGATACCATGAAATCCGCCTTTGGGGAAAAAGGCTGGATACCATCTGTCATGTCCTGACGACGGAGTACATGCCAAACTGTTGCCGGAGCGAGACAGACACCTCGCACCTAAAGCTTAGTAGTAGGCACAGAGCGGCGGCCGATCGGGAACGCTAGGTGTGGCGCTGGCAAGCGACGCCGAACGCGGCCGAGAGCTGCCTGCCACAGGAGCAAGTTCGTCCGTGGCTTGCCGAGGAGCACGCTGGCCACACAACAGAACCGATCGAGCTCGGGCAGGCACGGAAACGAAGAAGACGGGAGAGGGAGGAGGGTGGGTACCGGAGATGCCGATGTCGTAGCCGAAGATGGCGCCGCCGACGCAGGCGACGAGGCAGGTCATGCCGACGTACCACGTCATGCGGCCCTTGTACTGCGCCGCCCGCTCCTGCTTCACGCCCAGCGCCGCCACGCCGCCGCCCGCCATGTCTTCTCTCGCTCCGAGAAACCGGGCGGCAGAGCAAGCTCACCACGCCGAAGCAATGCTCTAACCAACACCAGGCACGCGGGTATATATAGAAGATTTTGAGAAATCAACCCGCTTCTCCGGCCTTTGGTGCTCTGGTCTTCCCCCTGGAGGCCGGCCTTGACCACCTGCTTCGCCGCTCCTGTCCCGGAAATGAACGGCAAGGCAACGGGGATGAGAGAAGAAGACGCTCTCGGCTGCAAGTTGGGAGATGGGGCACTGCCTGGCTACATAAGCCGCGGGCTGCAACGGCGTTCCGTTGACCCAGGCTCCGCGGCCAAGCCCGGGCGAGCGGTCACTCCTGTCACAAGTTGGCCGCTCTCTGGTTGCGGTTTGGACAGAACAGGGGAGATGTGGCTGCGGCCGTAAATAGCACGAGGAAACGGAAATGATGAGCCGGAGTGACGTCTCGCTCCACCGCAGCCCGCACGGCACACCGCGACACGACTCGTCGCCCCCAGCAGTCTCCACACGGCCGCCGTGTGTCGCCAGTCAGTTATTGTTCCCCGAAACAAATAGGAGCATTTTTTTCTTCTATACTAGTTTTAATTAATTGACGTCACCAGGCGAGCGTGTTGTATACTACTACTTCTGTTTCAAAATATAAGTATTTATTGACTTTTCGAATTAGGTTTGACCGTTTGTCTTATTTAAAAAATGGATAAAGTTCGCTTTACTCCTCCAAGTATGACCAAAGTCCGGATAACCCCTTAAACTATCATTTAGTTTGTTTTACCCCTCCAATTCGATAAAATGGTTCATTTTACATCTTTTATCGAGTATTTTAATCCCAAGTTACTTATGTGGATTGAAATTAAGCAGAGATTTCTCACCCGATCTCACACATAAATTGCACGATGTGACAAAGCGGTGAACGGGTCATATAATACATGCTTGTATATAATTTTTTTCGCGTAACCTACTTTCTCGGATCACTCACACAACAAGATAATGAGAGATGCAACTAGGTTATAGTTATAGAATGTTAATGGTGGGCAAGGTTGATGTCATCGTAATGATCAAGATTCAAGGAGAGCAGCGTGGATGCATCGGTGAGCACGAGCTCCTAGTAGCCGAGTATCTTGAAAACACATGTGGGAAGGGAGAAGGTGAGAGGGCACACCCTATTATCGAATTATAAATGATGTTATATGTCGAATTATAAATGATGTTATATGTCACGTTGGTTACCTAGTCATATCCGACAACACATGTATCGGTTGACACGACAATTTCAGCTTAATCCCGGTCTACAACAGTAAAATGGGATTAGAATACCACTAAAAGGTGTAAAATGAACTCTTTTATCGAATTAATGGGGTAAAACAAACCAAACAATAGTTTAGGGGTTATCTAGACTTTGGTCATACTTGGAGGGAGTAAAGTGGACTTTATCCTTAAAAAATTATAAGAATATTAATTATTTTGTTATATTTTAATTTATTGTTAGATATATTTTAAATATGATGTATTTGTTTTTATCTTTTTACAAATTTTTAAATAAGACAAGTCGGTCAAACATAATTCTAAAAAATCAACAAATACTTATATTTTGGAACGGAGGTAGCAGCAGTACTCTAATGGATGGCTGATCGGCCGGGGCGCCCGGCGGTCGAACAGGACGCGCCGGGGAGAGCTGTGGCGCGAGGCACATGGGCTCCTGTGCTAACCACGCCAACTGGGGCTCCGTGGTCAGCGCAGCCTGTCTGTCGATACTCCATGCCGCTTAAGCAAGTTTAAGCAAGCGGCGCTTGTTTATCCAGACGGTCAGCGGCCGAGCTCCAACTAGGCACCGCGACAAGCGCGGCCGACGCAGTGCAAACATTACTTGTCTATCCCGCTGCCAAACGTGCATTGCTGTCTTATCATGAGCCATTCAGTTTTAGCTGGGAATAATCGGTTTAGTCCGGCCTCTGCATGTACGTTGCATTGCTTGCTTGTGGTGATTGCAGTCGTCGTCCCGATTTAACAAATCTGAACGGGAAGCCAAGTTGCCAGTTGCCGACTTGCCGTTGCTTGGAGCGGCCGCGTCCATTTGTGTCGTCTGAATTTTCGGTGGTGCACATGCTAATCATAACGGGTACCTTATTACCCGAGCAAAAACTGGGTGCCAGTGCCACAGGTGACTGTTTGCGACCATTATTTATCCAACATTGCTGTAGTGCTGTTGTGCTCCGTCGTCCGTAACCGCCAAAATGTTAAGAGCAGCCAACGAAGGGGGAGCCTTTGTGAAATGGCTGGGGCGCTTGACCACCTGTTTCCAGGGTTATACCCTGTGGTACGTAGTACTACAAGTCACCGTTCACTTGAGGTATCCTCCACTGCAGGCATGAGCCGATGATGGCCTGAACCAGCACTCCCTATTGTGAATTTGTGATGTGAACACACAACAGAGGAGAAGATGATATACCACCTCCGTCCTCCGCTGCTTACCGGACGTCGTCGTCACCGTGACGAGATGTGCTCTGGCACACGGCCAGGGCCAGGGACCTGGGATATTGCGAGTCGGTGGTGGTGGTTGTGGCACGAGCACATGGACATCGTGCGCTAATCAAGCATTCCTAATTAATTTCTTTGTATCACCATTCACCAAACTGGGGTCTAGGGCCCATGCCGTTTACGGCAATAGAGCAGCAAATTAAACAGCATCGTCAGCTTCAGATTGGTCAGCGAGCAACCGGGTCTCAGAATATATATGTGCAGCCGTTTGGCCTGTTGACGCGGCGCCGTGCTCGGCACCTCGTGCACCCAATGTTCACATCGTGATGGGTACCTGGTGCGCCTAAAATCTGGGGAAACAAATAGCGATTCGCTAGTCTACTGTTGAGTGGAAATTTGCTTTTCCTCCACTCAGATTTTATAGCCATTGGATCAACATTGGACGGTTGTAACTTCATCTTTAACCTCCAGTCAGTAGGACGAACTCCAGCGGTGGCGGTGGCTGCGGCGGCAGAGCGCGGGTGGGGTGGGGGCGGTGCGCGGTGCAGGTTGGCTGGAGGAAGAAGATGAAATCTCGGCCCTTGAATCCAGATCCGATGGTGCAAAAATCTGAGTGGAGGTTTGGCTATTTTCCATTCAAGTGTTACCTAAGACAGACCAACAAATATATCTTCCGGTTGGCGATTGGGTCCGAAGAAATTAAAGCACACATATATGATCGAGATATCCTCAGAACCTACTGCAAGACGCTTCTTCACTTGGCAAGACTCTGCTGCAACGGGCTGTCGTCGTTTCTCCATTCCGCGATCCTGGATGCAGCTGGCGTGAGTTTCTTCAATTTTCGGGACCAGCACACCACGTTGTCCGACGTCAATTTCCTGGAGCCTAGCGATCCATGATTGAATTGAACTGAACCGCCGGCGTTGCTTGTAAATCGCACGCTAGTCCCGTTTATGGGCGCGCGGTTTGTTCGTTTTATTTTCCTGAACAAGTTGCCAGATCGCCACCCGGTTGCCATTGCGTAGAACTGCAAGCATGAACCCAGCACTCACACAAGTGCTGGTTTTGGATTGGGAATTTCACTGCAGGGAAATGCCGGAAAACGAAACTACTAGCTAGTGGTAGGCCACCAATGTACGTTCCCATTGATCTTTTCGGCAACGAGCAAGTGTCTGATAAAAATCTCACCGAAAGAAAGGCGCGGCGGTTACGCATTGACTACCCTGAATTTTTCGGTGGTGGAGGGGGCATGCTAATCATCATGCATGGGGAGAGTACCTCGAGCGTGCAATGAATCGTGTTAGAGGACAGAAGTTAGCCTGCTTTCTTTCGGAGTACTGAGCTTTTCAAATCTCCGACCAAACGGCTGCTAATCTCCCTTTTGTTGGGAGCCTTTTCAGTCTGAAATCCCGAGAATAAGCAGCACTCGTGCGACCATGATGACTGCCGTCCTTTTATCTGAGCCCAAGATACACACCAGGATATCCCGAATCCATGACTTTTCTCACTTTTACACGTCCGTCTTAAAGTAATCGCCTTTCGCTAGTCCAAATTCTTCGCTATTAATTTAAAAATTCCTGGTTTCGTCGCAAAGTATATGGCACCACAGCTTGCTGACGTGTCGAGAGGAGGTAGTAGTACACATGGCTTCTGTAAACCTAACCAGGCAAGTATAATTTGAACAACACTTCTCTCCGGCAGAAGGTCCTACACAGCTGTTTTTTTCAGATATGCTGAGATGCAATTTTTGTTTTGTTTGTTGGCGATTGTGCCGCAGAGATGTGCACATTTAGCACGCGTTGCTTGTCTGTATATCTCACACCCCCGGGTCTTGCCATCCTGGTGGCATAATCTCATGTACTACAAACATCAAGCTTGCATCACTACCAATATAGAGTAATCTAGAAGCAATGAAAAGCAGATCAGAGTGGCTAATCACCATACTACTTCGTGGCGAATCACTGGCCAGCCCACGCTTCGATCCGCACGGCCGTAAGTAAATCGCCGTCCTGCCACTAGCCTAGCCTGCTAGGCAAATACTATATGCCGTCAGACTGTCATTCTTCCGCTCGTCACTTTTGCCATCAAAGGCGTTAAAGCTGATCCACAACATCGTCATCAAAGTAACATCACAAGAGGCCCGGCGTCGCAATCGCCGGGGTAGCCAAAGTCTCCGGTCCCCGGTCAGGTCTACACGCCTGGACGGTCCGTGCGGCCGGTGGAGCAGCGTGCAAGTTTGCCGCGACAAATCGGCCACCGATGCGTCAAAAAATTGCGTCTCGCCGAGTGGACGCGCCGTGTTGCCCGCACGCGTCTCTCGCCCGGCAGAACTTCCTCCGGTCGATCTGCGGAGCGTGAAGTCTGCGTGACCTGGGATGACCTCAGCTGGTGGTTGGTTAGAGATGACGAGTGGGTTAGGCTTCTTGGACCGCGTAGCGTGATACGTCTCGTCGAATTATCTCAACTTGTTTTTTTTTCGCAGGCTGGACTTTATTTTTTTGAAAACAACTCAGGTTAGACTTGCGCCGGGCCGAAATGAAAGGACACATAAGAGTGAAAAGGGCCCAGAAGGCCCAGGTCCACATTGTCCATAGCGATTCTGGCCTAACAGCCGGTTTCTTCCGCGAATCTGATCCAACGGCTGACGAGTAGCGAACCCATGGACCCGCTCGTCGGCGCCGTCGAGACCCCGACACCAACCCCGGTCTCTCTCCGGTCCGTACGCCGCGTCCACGCGGCGCTCCATCCCTTCCTCCCCGC
>JAUNZO010003975.1:0-144045 GCA_031894775.1 Chloris gayana | reverse complement strand
GGTGTGGAATGATTTGTTAATTGATGATGAACATTAATATGTAATAGTTCAGTCAAGTAGTTGGTAATAGTTCAGCCAAGAAACATTAATTTGACACCAGTACTGCATGAAGAAGACATTAATATGTAATAGTTCAGTCAAGTAGTTGGTAATACTACAATCAGAATTGTTGTGGTAATATAATTTGTGCGTCCTCAACTGTGTTGCCCTGGAGCAATGTGTCTTCCACCCTCTCGCTATTGACCATTGCACATTGGCATCGATCTGCTTGTCATCCACCGCCGTATAGCCATGGACAAGCAGACCATCCAACACATCGTCGAGAACAAGCGTGCTATCGGCTGTATTGCAAAGAACCAGTGTGCCATTATTCAATCTCACGAAATTGACCATTAATTGCCTGATCGCCGGTCAGCGTGCTCTTCACCACGGCAGCTCACCAATCTCACTTTATCTCACCACATAACCCATTATCAATAATTTCATTCTATTTTGTGTATACTCCCTCTGTTCTTTTTTTCTTAACGTTAGGACAAGAAGTTTAGCTCATTTTTTATCTAAATTTCTTGTCCTAGTGTCATCAAAATAAGAATGGAAGGAGTAGCTGTTAATATCAACTGTGTTCCAATTCTAATTACGATCATTTTATAATAAATAAGTACCATTACATGAATGTGTCAACTGTTTTATAATAATTAATTATAATCACAAACTTTAGCTGTAGTCGGCTCATAGTTAAAGTAGTCGGATTAACAGCAGAGAAGAAATTCAGATTGTCATTAAATTTAACATCATTTTTGAATATACAGCACCCAACTGACATAAGCAAAACTAGCTGCCGTTAAAGACATAAACCAGTCAGTGTTTCTAAGAAGGAACAATTATCCAACACAAAATGGAGTCGGTTGCTGTTAGCAACCTAAACGCATGACACAGTACTGCAGTAATTCCTCAAAGAGATATTCTAGCAAGCAAAACTGTCATACAGTTGGCAACCTACAGATTCATGCTGCAAGTCACATTCTTTAGGTAGCCGTCAGACTATTTCAATAAACGCATATGAGTGGGGCTAGTGTAGCTGACATGTTAATTCTGCACTTTTGCAGTGTGTTGGACCAACCAACTGTGTAACTTTTGGTTCTTCCGTCGGCTTTCAGGGTTAATTGAAACGATTATCTGTAGAACTGGTGTCGGTCCTTTGAGTAATACAAAAAATGTCCAAATTTTTAGAAGCGTCGCTGGTGTCAGTTCGGAAATGTGACTGCTTCAGTATTGACAGCGAACTATTGACAGCGAACTATCTTGACGTGTTTCGGCTGTAGTGATTAGGGAATAACCTCTTATGGGCTTTTTTTTTCAGGTTTTATAGACGGGTCAAATGAGGTCATCACGCAACATATGATTCATGACTGCCAAGCCCTAACTTCAATTTCCATTAATTAAATCATGAGATTTTGTGGTAGGCACCATCCATTCCCGTCATTGGGAATATGCATGAGCGTGCCTTTAAAACCCACGGGTTCATGCTTCCTCATCTCCACGGTCCAACATTCACAAAGATTACCTATTGTATCATAATGTCACCGTCTGCTCTTGCCAATGCTCTGAAAGCTATCTACAAGCTTGCTACGAAACCAAAGAACTTCCTTGCCATTGCTGCTGTCATTTTTATTGCAGGCGCTATCCTTCTCACTGGGATAGAACTCAAGTTTTCTCTGCTATACACATTGCTAAACACCCCCAGCCCCATGCATCTCTTCCTTATTGGCATCTTTATGGCCAGCGTGATCGTCCCATACCTCTTAAACAGGCACCACACCGTGTACCTCATCGATTATGCATGCTTTCGAGCTGCGCCTAGCTGGCGTTTCCCCACTGCCACTTTCATTGAGCATGCCCATCATTTGCCTTTTGTTGATGACCGTGGCTTCCGTTTCGTGAAGAAAATGCTTGAGCGAAGTGGGATTGGCGATGAGACCACCATTCCTCCAGCAATTCGCCTTTTACCCCCTCAGAGTAGCTTGGGTGATGCCCGAGCTGAGGCGGAGCTGGTCATCTTTTCTGCCATTGATGATCTACTTGCCAAAACGGGCATAGCCCCCGGAGCGATTGGTATACTTGTCATCAACTGCAGCATCTTCTCCCCGGTTCCATCCCTGACCGACATGGTCGTAAACCGATACAAGCTCCGCAGCGATATCAAAAGTGTAAACCTCTCGGGGATGGGGTGTAGCGCTGGGCCGATATCGGTCGGGCTAGCGGCCAACCTCCTGCAGGCAACACCCTTGGGCACTCATGCTCTAGTGGTGAGTACTGAGATTATCACACCCTGCTTCTACACGGGAAAGGAGCATGCCAAGCAACTGTCCAACGTTCTATTCCGTGTTGGCGGTGCTGCGGCGCTGCTCTCGACATCAAGGGCACGGGCACGGTTTCGGCTCAAGCATGTCGTGAGAACAATCACTGGTGCTTTGGACAGCTCCTACAGGTGCATCTTCCTGGAGGAGGACGAGGACGGAAACAAGGGAGTCCATCTATCCAAGGATCTCGTGAGTATCGCTGGTGATGCACTGAAGGCGAACATCATGGCTGTTGGCCCCCTCGTCCTGCCAATCTCCGAACAACTAATGTACAGGTTATTTTTCATCGCCGGCAAGCTTCTCAAACAACGGTTCAGGCGTATCCCTAACTTCCGTAAAGCATTTGAGCACTTTTGTATCCACTCTGGTGGACGGTCTGTGATCGACAAGGTCCAGCAGAGTCTTCGCTTGTCCGATGAGCAGGTCGAACCATCACGCATGACTCTTCACCGCTTCGGTAACACATCAAGTAGCTCAGTATGGTATGAACTGGCATATATCGAAGCCAAGGGCCGAATGCGAAAGGGAGATCGAGTGTGGATGATTGGGTTCGGAGCTGGGTTCAAGTGCAACAGTGCTGTATGGGAGTGCATCCGTCCAGCTGCCGAACCAGATAAAGCATGGGCCCAGTGTATTTCTCAGTACCCCGTGAAACATCTCTGAAGTGCCCTAGATTACGTGCAATGGTCAAATCGTAAAAACAGAAACGTCCTTTACGTTTACTATAGTGAAACTGGAATAATTATCACAGTGCATATATTGCAATACATGTAATTAGTTGCAATGAGAACTTGGCAGGTCAAGCATGTTATTGACAATTCGGGTCAGTTCGAAGTGGGCATGGAGAATATTATGTTGTTGCTTGTGTATTTTTCTTAAATATGATGTACTACGTGAACTTAATAAAGTACGGTTTGTCATGGATTGTATTTATACGTTGTGAAGTAGTGCTAGCTTGTCTACGTCGTCCGTCCTTTGTTTTAAAAGTTTAAGAGTTGAAAGGAGATGAGCCTTCCAACATAATCACAAAGAAAAGGAAAAAGGTTATACAAGAAGTCGAAAGAAAACAACATATATGGCTGTTAATGTGCTCTTCCATAGCTAATCCTAAAGACGGACTCCGTTTGCAATTTCTTGTCATTCCCAACAAAGCTTTTGTACTGCACGCAGGCCAACTCCGCATGTCGGTACAACAACAAAAAGCAAACAGAGGGAATACGGAACAAGCAGTTAGTCCATGTATGTCATTGACAATTCAGGTCAGTTCGAGAACATTATGTTGTTGCTTGGATATTTTTCTTGAAAATGTACTACGTGAACTTAATAACTTATGGCTTGTTATGAATTGTATTTATATGTTGTGAACTGCTAGCTTGTCTACATCCGTCTTGTGTTTAAAAGATAAATGAGTTAAAAGGAAATGAGCCTTCCACCACAGTCACATAGAAAAGGAAAAACTTATAGAAATATCACAAGAACATAAAATAATTGGCTGTAAATGTGCTCTTCTGTAGCTAATTCTGAAGACGTACGGAACAAGCAATTGGTCCACCTATCCATATCTTTCGCCTCTCCCTAAATCCTAATGGTCACATTTTCAGTTGCCACTGAAGCACGGATATAAGATTACCATATCACTATAACAAAAACTCACTGTAGCCACGGTTGGGGGGCTCTACAGCCACGGTCAGCCCCAACCGTGGCTATGCTTCCGACACTATAGAAAACCATCCGTAGCCTCGGAAAACAGGTCACCCGTGGCTATAGTATGTCACTATAGCCACGGTTACATATGAACCGTGGCTATAGTAGTCACTATAGCCACGGTTCACTATGTTAACCGTGGCTATAGTGACATACTATAGCCACGGTTCATTAACCCAACCGTGGCTATAGTGGCATATTTTAGCCACGGTTCATTAACCTAACCGTGGCTATAGGGCGCCACTATAGCCACTATAGCCACGGTTGCCAAAGTGAACCGTGACTATTTATTTTTTTAACAATAAAAAAAATAAATACGTATTAGAAATTATAAATTACAATTACATCACATTAACATTAAGTATTACATCACATTAATATTTACAAATATTTACAAAATCCATCAAAGATTTAATAATGTGAACATGAAAATGTTTTTTCAAACTAAGTCTACACTATACGAATCTTCAACAACATCGGGCTCGTACGGTCGTTTCGAGCCGCACCACTTGAAAAGTGTCCGATGCTCCTTCGTCACTTCACTTTGCTCGTCAAAGATCCGAGCACGAGGACTGATGACCTCCCTAAGCAAGAAACGACACATCCTAGCGACAATGTAGTACATGTCGTTTGTACTTAGATGCTTTCGCACCGTTGAGAATCCTTTCTTGGAGATTTCATTCAATATCTTTCTGTCCGTTATCAATGCCTTTTCTAGACTTTTTTTCGCTGTCAATAAATACATAAAAGTTGGTACATGATAGACAAAAAAAAAACAGAAAGAATGTAAATTAAACAGATGCAATCTTAGCGTACCTCCTCGGTGGTCCCATGGGTGATGACATTCAAGTAGGATGCAGCGGAGTTCGAATACGCACATGCGTAGTGCACACTACCTTTTACTTGCTTAATGCACTCGTTAAATAGAGTGAAGTAAAAAACATCACTCTATTTCACTTATAATAGGATAAAATAAATTAGATGTGACGCGTGTCTTACCGGAAATTTGTGACGAAAGTATATTGTTTCCGAATTCAATAACGTGCCACCTTCGGGTTCTTTACGTAGTTCAAATAAGCACTACAGTATTGAGAAAAGGGTATTATTGCATGAAATTATCTCTATTTAATTGTACGTCTGTACTTACCAATTTATAACGCTCACGATATCTACGTAGCGATTGGAGTCGTAGTCAAGGCTATCCAAGACTAATAGATATCCAATTTTTGGCATGATCAGGAAACAAATCCAATGACCACTGCAACAAAGGATCGTATTCGTTAGTATGTCATCTATTTTTACGATTGACGAGAGGAAGGTAGTGGTCGAACTTACTCGAAGTGGTAAGGCGCGTAAATGGCGTGACAATCCTGCCATTCCCTGAAACACCTGTAAATATAACCTGCAGCTCGACCCCTAGCTTTTGTCCTCATGGTGTCCTTCAGTTCTTGTAACTCTTGTGGTGTCTTATCCTTATATATCTTGTCTTTCTCATTTATCCGGGGTTGATCGCACTTTGATTGATCAAGCTCGGATTGAGATACCCAACCTTCCAATCGGGTCTGTCGTATCTCTTCTTTTGAAATGCTGAATTCAAGCTACATTAAAAGCAAAAGAGAGTGTGTAACATGTACTTGTAAAAAGTAGGAGACAAGAAAAATATGGATGGAGGCACTTACATGCACCACAAGGTTACGAAGGTCGTGTCCATCTCGTCGAGGCGAAACATAGTGTGGATATCATTGAAATATAGTCCAAGGGTCGAGTCACCGGTATCGTTGAACACGTCCCTCGGAAGCTTGCAGGTGATCACATCCATTCCTTCTTTCGCTACCGCTACGTACCAGTCATGCAGCTTCCGCATCTCCCACGGTAGGTTTGATAACATGTTTTTAGATACGAGGGGTTTGCCAAAGATGAAATTTGGGAAGTCCTCATTCTCGTCACGACCCTCAAATATGTTATCATCGTAATGTACCAATTGACGAGGTTCCGTGATTGGCTGCACGGGTCCCTTCCTCATTCGCTCCAAGTATTTCGTGAAATATTCAGGTTGCGGCTTTGACGGATCCACCCCCGCAGGTGTAATCATCCTAGGAATTACAGGAGTAAACTCCTTCGAAGAGGCTCGATAAACCGAGGCTCTTCAACCAAGGCTGGGGTTTCACCTTCCGGCTCGACGGAGGAGATACATTGCCCTTCCGGCTTGACAAGGGGGACTATTTTTTGCCGAGGGTCCTCATAGCCGTGTACTCGTGGCGGTTTCTTGCTGCGGGTTGTCTGCGAGTATAGGACTCATAACCGCTTCATGTCCTTGTTCATCTTGTTCCTTAGCGGCTGAAGCAGCACCCGACAAAGGAGACGGTCTCCTGATCCAGCTTCATCCCCCGTGAATTGTTGACTCTCATAAACCGATCCGTGTCCAGACAAGGGGGAGGGGAAACTCGTGGTTCCGAGAGCACAACCTCACGCCGTTTCCACATGATGAACGAACCGATAGCATCATGTAGAGTTATAATCTCCGCGTCAGGTATAGGGCACTCAATCTCGTGCTCCTCACATCCTTGGTTGACCTCCTCGACGGTGACACGGACATACCCGGGTGGAATATCCATGTTGTGGAGTGTTCGTCCCGGAAGTGCTCTACCGGTTGGAACCTTCATGGTCTTCCTCTTGTAACCAAACGGCACATGCAGCTCACAAGGAAATTCTTGCGTTATCATTCCCCTTCTAACGGGGAGGTAAAGCTAGGCGAAGTGGTTGGGACCGTATGAGTCGTACTGGGGATACTTCCACTTCACAAGTCAGCTTGGTACATCTCCATCTGTCTCCTCCACTCTTCCTTGTCCCTCTCCTCCTTATCTTTCTTGTGAAATTTATGTTTTTTGTACAACGAGGCGGAAGTGCTAGAGGAGAAACCCTCTTTCCAAGTTGCCTTGGATGACACTCGCTCGCACCCACCCGCCATGTTCTTTGGTCCCCACAGCAAGAGAGAGTTGGTCTCCGTGATATTCGGATTGAATAACACCAGATCGCGTCTGCGACTTGATGTCACCCGTCAATTGCTGGATAACTTGCGCCGATTCCGCGTCCATCGGAATAATCATCCCATTTTCATCCATCTTAGAGTGCGCACGGACCCAATTTTTGGCACGCGGCTCGAGGCCATCTAGTGGATCGGGCTTCCCTTCCGCACGGAACTTTTCTTCCATCGCCTTCCACTCCGGAATCTTTTTCTTGTAGCCGTCGGGGCCCAAGTGTGGCTTGTACTTATTTTTCCTGTTCAGCTCTAACATCATTGCACTAAGGTCCTTGGCAGGCCCAGCTGTCTTCTCGCTGAACAAATTCTTCCCGATCCTGTGGACTTATTTGACCATGATCGTCAAAGGGTGTTATGCCACGTTTCACATAACGACAGTTTAGTCGGGACCTCCATTCTCGAAAGATATGTGACATTGCAGTCAGCGTTGCCTTCTTGGCTTTCTCGAGGTCCGTTGGTGGGAAGAGGATGTGTGGTCTAACGGCATTCCACATTTCCACTTTACGCTCTTGAGGAACCAGCTTCCATTCGGTCCAGGTTATTTTGCATTTACGTCGACAACAACACCACAACGATTCCGCCATTTTGCATGGACACCCATTGGTTCAACGAGCTCCCGATCGGCGGGGTCTAGTGTTGTCACCTCATATGTGCCCTCGGCCGTGTTCGCGGACCGTTTACCCCCACGCTTGCGCTTTTTGGGGGACTCATGGGCCGGTATGTTTTCTGTTTGCTCCTCATGAGGTGTGTCTTCGCAAGCCATGGAATGTGTCGCTTGTGCGGCCAAGGCACGACGAACACTTCGTCGAGGAACCTACCATATAAAGAATCATTGAAGCTCAGTAATATTCTAATACGGAAAACTTGAAATATTTAAAGAAAGAATCACATTTCACGTGATACCTCTTCCGAGAGCACGTAATCTGGGTCCTCATTAATACCCCTAGGTTCACGACGCTGGGGAGGGTGAGGATCCTCTCGGTTCTTCCCATTCTCCACTTGATGAGGAGCTTTCATGGTTCATATTCACAACATCCTCCCGTGTATACTTGGATCGGGGGCTGTCTTCCGGATTATCTTGTAATGGTATCTTGTCCGCCATTATAGGATTTGATACCTTTAGAGTAACAATGAAAAGATTTAGTAGCAAAGAATTAGAGGAAAGAGTTAAAATAGAGAAAAGATGACATAAAAGGATTATTTAGCATTGACATCGAACATGGATAGTATCGGAATCACATAGAAGAAGGGAAGACGAGATAGGTGCACACTATGCAATGCATACCATAATTTATACGACCTCGAGGTAAATAGGTCAGGATACTTGGGTATCCTCCGGAAAATCAAATATAATGTGCCATACACATCACAAAGATGATCCGGAGAATACCCAAGCATCCGACCATGTCTAACTAAGGTCGTATGTGTTGCGGTATGTCTTGCATTTTATTGTACCAACCTTCCTAATGAAAGACACCCTACATTCTACATTCTTCCACCCCATCTTCCTGTTCTCCTAAATATACATATGCTTATCAAGAGTCATCGTCACTTGCCAAAAAGTTAGAATTTTTTCTCTCGGTGCGGGTTGCCGAATCAACGGCCATCCAACGCTATCGTTAAGGTCATCGACTCGTTTGTCAACATGTTTCCAACATCCGAGGATGCAGTCCATGCTGCCACACTCATCTCACTTTGCCCGCTTTCATCATCGAGCATGGGTAGACCATGAAAAGAGAGGAAAGAGAGGAAGAGATTAAAGAGCGGTGAAAAAAGAGAAGATAGGGGGAAATAGTTTTTATTTAAAAACAATGGTCTAGTCATGAAAGAGAGGAGAAAAGAGAGAAAGAGAGGAGAAAAGAGAGGAAGAGAGGGGAAAAGAGAGGAAATAGAGGAAACAGAGAGGGCTTATGAAATATAGAGGCAGTTATATATATTCTTACATCAATAAATCATCAATCATCAATGTACATAAATATAAGTAGGCATGACTGCAAGCAGTCATATGTGGCTTCAAAGAGAGGAGAAAAGAGAGGAAAAAGAGGAAGAAAGGAGAAACGAGAGAGGAGAGGAGGAAAGAGATGAGAAAGAATATGTGCTGATAATAGCTATCATGAGACAAGCAGGCATGACTACAAGCAGTCATATGTGGCACATGGGGAACAGGTTCTATAATATGTGGACAAATTCAGACCAAGGAGAGGAAAGACAGGAGAAAAAAGAGAAGAGAGGAGGAAAGAGAGAAAGAGAGGAGGAAAGACGAGGAGGAAGAATAGGTGCAGCATAAGGCAATATATATTCTTACTGCCTCGATTACATCAATGATCAATCATCAATCATCAGTCACATTAACTAGGGCAAAACCGGTTTGCAGTTCAATTCCAAAGTCAGCACTGAAATCAGCACTGAGAGAGAGAGAGAGGAAAAGAGAGGAAATAGGTGGCTAATTTTATACCATTGGTTCAGCCACGATGGATAGGTGGTAAATACATACACAACAATTACTTCACTCATGGTAAAATAAGTAGAACACTAAGTGCTGATTTTAGTGCTGATTACATTGCACAGTAAGCGAGCAGGAGTAAGCGAGTCCAATTTGCAATGCTGATTTCAGTGGTAAATATACATTCACATTCCAGCACGATCGATAGGTCAATGTAACAATATTAGCATGCTCAAAGGCTCCGAAATGCCACACTAATTAGCTAGATAGCAGAGTGTATCCAACCAGCACTGGAATCATCTCTAAATCAGCACTGTATAAGCACTAAAATCAGCACCGAATCAGCACTGAACCAGCACTGAATAAGCACTAAAATCAGCACTGAATAAGCATTAAAATAAGCACCGAACCAGCATTGAAGCAGGCACCAGAATGTGATAAATAAGCATGAGATAAATAAGCACCGGAATCATCTCTAAATCAGCACTGTATAAGCACTGAAATCAGCACCGAATCAGCACTGAACCAACACTAAATAAGCACTAAAATCAGCACTGAATAAGCATTAAAATAAGCACCGAACCAGCATTGAAGCAGGCACCAGAATAAGATAAATAAGCATGAAGTAAATAAGCACTGGAATCATCTCTAAATCAGCACTGTATAAGCACTGAAATCAGCACCGAATCAGCACTGAACCAGCACTGAATAAGCACTAAAATCAGCACTGAATAAGCATTAAAATAAGCACCGAACCAGCATTGAAGCAGGCACCAGAATGAGATAAATAAGCATGAGATAAATAAACTTTTTCAGTGCATAAATTAAGTGATAGTTATCGAACATGTTCAGTGCAACACTGAAATCAGATGATGATTTAAGTTTCATTTTCCACCTTGCTGATTTAATTGCAACATCAAATATATTTGCAGCATATATAGCAGTTGATAATTACTATAGCAAATATACATGTTTGAGGCCACCAGAGCAATGGAGAGCACAAATCATCAATCAATTCACAGCAATGGAGAACACAAACGAGCAGTGGAGGGGAGGGGTGGAAGGGGAGAGCGGACAGGCGTATCGGGGAGGGCTCACCATTTGGTGAGGGGGAAAGAGAGGGGGAATGGGGAAGGGAGAGGGCATACCAGGAGAGGAGCTCGGACGGCGGGGAAGGGGGAGCTCGTGCTAGCGAGTAGGGCCGAGTCGGGGAGGTCCGGCGAGGTGGAGGCCCGGCGTCAAAGCCGGCACGGAGGAGGGCCGGCGTCGGGGAGGACCGATGAGGAGGAGGGCCGGCATTAGGGCCGACGCGGAGGAGGGCCGACAAGCAGGAGGGCTAGCGTGAAGGGGAGGAGATCCGGCGCGCGGGGAGGAGCTCGGGCGGGGCGGAGCTCGGGCCGGAGAAGGAGCTTCGGCGGGCGGGGAGGAGCTCGGGCGGGGCGGAGCTCGGGTCGGAGAAGGAGCTCCGGCGGGCGGACGAGAGCCCGGTCCGGGGAGGAGCTCGGGCCGGCGCAGTGGAGGAGAAGAGGAGGACGCCGGGCGATCGTCGGGGAGCGGAGAGGAGGAGCAGCGAGGAGGGCGACGCAATCGGGCGGCCTCGGCGGCGTCGATTGCAGCGCGCTAAGGGTTAGGGTATGCCCGCCCATGGCCTGCCCCCTTTATAAGGCCGCATTAGCCACGGTTGGCGATGGTTGGGCGGGTCCCACATGTCGGTGGGACAAATAACAATTGCCACGGTTGATGTCAATTCCAACCGTGGCTATTGAGCTCCCACCGACATGAGGGGCCCAATAGTCGGGGACACAGACAGTAGCCACGGTTGCTTCCGAAACTAACCGTGGCTATTGTTTTCTCCGACCCCACTTGTCATTGAGTGTTTATTTTTTTTCTTATATAATTTTTCTTTTACTTCTTCAATTTTTATTCTAAAAACTATAATGACTTTGCACCTAATTTTTGGCATGTCACTTTTTTAGTTGTTTACAAACACATATGTATTTTTTGTTTTTTCTACTCCATTACTTTTTAATATAATATTTCGTCTATAAAGTTGTTTTTCTTCACTTTTACACGACCCAAATATTTCAAAAATTTCCAACAAAATTACAGTAGATTTTAATTTGTATGACAGATGTGTGTGCCAATTTTCAATTCAAAAATAATAAAAATTGTGCAGATAAAAAAATCAAATGACACCATGTTTTTTCTATTATTTTGCACATTTATCATTTGCAAACTATAAGCCTGTTTGACCTACATTTTGGCATGCCACTGTTTCCCGAGCATTAGAACTCACTTATATTTTTTATAATTTTTTTAAAGACTTTTACAAAAAAAGTAGTTCAAATGGGACTATGTGTCTCGAGTGAGTGGTACCATGTTGTTTGGTACCAAACACATTTATATGTTTTAAAAAATTGAACTAGAAATTCCACGTGTATGTTTATTAATGACATGCATACCGACCAAATGTTGAGGTCAAAATCGATACGGTCTATGAAATAAAAATGATTAAATAAATGTCAAAACGTACCCTAATTAAGTAAATTTGAAGAAAATTCAATAAAATAGTTTGGAGATTCTAACAAAACAAAGTGGAAATGGATAGATTGGAATTTTATACAAATTTAGAAACAAGAATCTGTAAATTTGGACAATATTTGAATTCTATTTACATGTTTCAAAATTTAAATAGAAATTTAAAAAAAAACACAACCTAAATGAACTAGTGGATGAACTACTAATGGGCCTCATATTAAGAGTCGGGCCCATATCACTATTGTCATTTTAAAAAATATTATTTAATTGATTTAAATTGTTTAAAAATAATTAAATTTCTATCTTACACTTAAAAATAGTTTTATGTCGGTTTATATTTTTTAAAATTTTAAATTATACCTTGTTATTTTTAGGATTTCAAATTTTAAAATTTAAATCTAAAGAGTAAGAAACATACGAAAAGTAAAAATTTTGGCCCATGGGCCCCACCACCTCGACCCACGAATTAGGACAATATCGCGGCCCAAGCACAAACGGACGGACCACATGGCAGAAGCAGGCCCGTAATGTATCGATAAGTTCAAACCCATGTGCGGAGTGGAGCTTATAAGTCGGCATGTACGACTTTGGTCGGACGAGGTGGTACTAAACCCCGCCCGCCACGCACCGCTTCGCTATAGCCATGGTTGACTTCTTCAACCGTGGCTATTATTAGGGTTAACAATAGCCACGGTTGTTCAACCGTGGCTATAGCTGCAATTATGAATTTATTTAATTATTGATAATTTGATTTATGTGGCTCAAAATTATTAACAGGTGGAATTATTAAATAATTATTAGGAACTTTTAGATAATTGTTAAATGCAGTTATTTAAAAGATGTTAATTGATTTAAGTGGCGGAAAAATAATTAACAAGTTATTAAATCCATTAACGTTGTTGAAAATCAATAGAATATTATTAAATTAATTAAAGTTGATGAAAAATTATTTAAAACTTGTTAAATTGTGAAAAGTGACAGAAAAAATCATTTATTTTGCTGAAAATTCATTAAAATATTATTAAATTAATTAAAATTGCTGAAACATATCTCGAGTACATCATAGGTACATCGCAATGGAATAATAAAGTTACATTATCCTTGAATGATTTTTCCTTCGCAATCTGTACATAGGTATGGCATTACTTGATACGATAGTTTTGCTTCAATGACTTTAAATTTTTTCGGATCCACGAATAATGGAACTTCATCACACCGATTGTATGCATCTTGATCGTCGATCCCATCCACTCCAAGTATTCTTTGTTTACCGGAACACTTGTTCTCGCTACCTTAGGAAGTCCTTTGGATCGAGTATATAGAACACTTGTTCTCGCTACCTTAGGAAGTATCCACGGGTCATCTTTATAACCTACATTCTTTAGATCGACGACGGTTAACCCGTATTCATCGACCTCCACCCCACTTGGGTGTTTGATCCATTTGCATTTGAAGACAGGAACTTGTAAATCCGGTCCATAGTTCAGCTCCCAAATTTCCTCTATGTATCCATAATATGAGGTATAATTGTTATCGTCATCAAGGGCTTCGACTTGAACTCCGCTTGTTTTGACACTTACTTTTCGTGTCCTTCTTTGAAGTGTGAAAAGTAAAACCATTAATGTCGTACGCTCGATAAGTCACCACAGTCTTTGAATGTCGGGCAGCTAAAATTCTCAACATTTTCTCATCCATCGAGTCTCCACGTGGAAGTTTTTGACTCTCGAACCATGATGTGAAAGTTTTCTTGTGCTCTCGTACTAACCATGCACCGCTTTTGCCCCGAACATTGTTTAGTTCAAGCTCCTCAATGTGTTTTGCGAAATACGGGGCAACAATACGTGATTGTTGTAGTACAATAAAATGGGCTTTGTCAACTCGTTTATATTCGCGATTGGTGAATAATTTTCGTCCTCGTATACCTTTTCCACTTAACCTTCCCTCATGACGAGACACGGGTACACCAATAGATCGACCGTCTTTAATATAATCTGCACAACACTCAATAATCTCCTCGGTGGTGTAGCCCCGAATCATTGAACCCTCCGGATGACAACGAGTACGTACATAGCGTTTCATAACATACATGAACCTCTCGTAGGGGAACATATGATGCATGTAGACGGGGCCCAAAGCGGATATCCGGTCAACAAAATGAAGCATGAAGTGTTCCATAGTATCAAAATAGGATGGCGGGAAGCACATCTCGAGCATGCACATTGTTTCCTTTATGTGGGTTCGTAGGTTATACAACTCGTGTTTATTGATCACCTTCTTTGAGACTCGCATTCAAGAAGTAGCACAAACGAGTTATAGTCAACTTCAACCATTCGGATTTCACAGCTACGATGGCGATAGCCGAAATACCGAAAGTAGTGTGTGACGATCGTGAGTGTTGTAACCACTTATCTTTAAGTCTTTCATGTCCACGAGATTTTGGACATTCGATGAGAAATCGGTCGGTGCTTTAATGCCGTGTAGACACTCAAGAATGCTATTTTCTCCTCACGCGTTAGGGTGTAGCAGTCGGCGGGAGGTAGTACTTTCCGTTCGCTCTTTCCTCGCGGATGGAGCTCCGGCCTAATATTCATCTTTGCTTCACTCCATCCTTTATCTTACCAGGTAGGTCAAGTATAAGGCCGGTAGTGCTGTCAAATACACCTTTCCTAATGTGCATCCAATCAAATGCATGAGTCACTTCCAATTCTTCCCAGCACTCGAGATATCCGTAGAATATAGAAAGCTTCTTATATGGCGTTGCAGCTTTTGACTTTGCAACTCCCTTCACGGCCTTTCCAAATGTAGCTTTAATGTTTTTTATGTCTTATCAAAGACATCCCTAGAGGTCCAACGTCGAGGTTCTTCGCCGGTCTCAATCGTACCATCAAATTGTTTGGCCATCCGTCGATACGGGTGGCTCCGATGTAAGAATCGACGTTTTCGAGTGTACACTCGTCTTCTTGGATGATGGAAGATACACGTGTGATATGTATCGTCAACACAAACAAAGCATGCCTCCTTTCCTTTCACCTGGCCCGAAAGCGCCCTTAACGCCGGGGAATCGATTACGGTCACGAAAATGATCGCTTTCAACGTGAAGTAGTCTCTTCGGTGCTCATCCCACATACGCACACCTTCCAACCATAGTTTTTGCATGCCTTCAAACAATGGTTCCGGGAAGACATCTATGTCGTTCCCAGTGTTCTTTCGGTCCAGATATAAGAATGGACAATAATATGTACTTCCTCTTGTGGCACAACCATGGCGGGAGGTTGAACATTGTTAGCAGCACATGCCAAACGCTGCGACGTTCCTCGTCATACCAAAAGGGTTCATTCCATCCGTACTCAATGCAAACCGTATATTTCTTGGCTCGTGCGAGAAGTCGTCACGGTGGTTACGATTGAAGTTTTTCCACTGGGTTCCATCCGATGGATGACTCAGCTTATTAGGGTCCCTCTTACGTGTATGCCATGTCATCGGTTCAAGCATCTCTTGGGTTGGCAAATATCCGTCTTATACGATCAACCACCGGTAGGTACCACATGACCAAGGCTGGAACCTTACTATCATCGTCCCTACCGCCATTGACGATACTCGCTTTTCTTCCTCTTTTCCTGTCATTTTTCCTCCTCTTATTAGTTGTGTCTACATCATACTCCTCATTCATCTTGTAACGACTTCGTTTGCACCTTGGGCATCTCACGAGGTCCTTGAACTTCTCCCCGGTATAATATACAATGATTTGGACATGCATGGATCAACGACATTGGAGATATCAGTCTCTTAGCATAGTACGTGTTTTTTGGTAACAAGTTTGGCTTCGGCGAGTGTATCCGAAAGAAGATCCAACAATTCGATGAAACAGGCATTTGACCACCCATGGATGGCCTTCGGTTTCATGAGTTCGAGAACCGTACGTAACACAGTATTCTCTTTACAACATCAATTAGACTCCTCAAACAATAAATCCTTTGATGCCTTCTCTATCGTTGCAAAGTTATCAAGCCCTCTTGTTGTCCCCGCATTGAGTAAAACTTGCGGCTCAACATGACATACCAATTCCTCAACATCAAAATCAGTACATTGTTCTTCTTCGACATGAAAATCAAAAGTCTCGTCAACTTGGACAAACTGTTCTTCTTCAACTTCAATCGGCTGCAACTCAACTTCGACCGGCTCGTCTTCTCCATGCTTTGTCCACCTCGTATAATTCTCCATGAAACCGTAACATCCCGAAAACCCGTAACATTTGCCCATGTAATAAATAACGAAGTTTGGAAAAGATTCCACAAAATTTGGATAAAGTTTGAATGGTTTCAAATGAGAAACAAACCAAATAAATTCGCAAGGAGTCCGGTATTCAAATATGCGCCATGGGCCGAATTTGCACCGTGCGGCCCAGCTCCTTTCTCATTTTCTCCCCTTCGGCCCAAGTCCGGCCCGACCCGGATGCAGCAGGTGCATCTTCCACCTTTTTCCCACCTGCTGCCGCGCGACACCCCGTGACCCGGACGCCGAGGCCACGCGGCGCGTCCTCGTGCTGCCGCCCAGCAAGCCCCGTCGCCCTACCTGCTCCCTCCACCTTTTTCCTCTACAAAACACCACCCGAGCCGCCGTCTCCCTTCCTTTCCCCAAACCCTAGCGCCCGCCGCCGTCGAGGTTTTCCTCTCCGCCATGGACGAAGCTTGAAACCTCCACTCGCTCATGCTACTTTCGTGCACGGCGTGAGACGCTGCGTCCGCCGGTGCGCTCGGCTTCACGAGAGGAGCCCCGAAGACGAAGCGCGACGCGTGCGAAGTTCCGAGCCGTCATCTTCTTCGTCCCCGACCATCGTCTCCGGTGAGACCTTGACCATCTCGTGCTCTGTTCTTGGTTCTCCATTGCTCGCTCTTTCGCTCAGTTCCGAGCTCGTGCTTGTTCCCTCTCGGTAGCGACGGAACGCCCGAGCTCGTGGTCACCACCGTCGTCCGCGCGGTGTTCTTCGTCCGCCGCCACCGTCCCTCGTCGCTCGTCGTCGTCGGCCCGTCTCCCTTCCGTCCAAGCCTTGCGCAAGCTAGCCGGTGAGTTGCCGCGTTGATTCCCCTTCTTTTCCCCTTTGATTGGTGACGAATTGGCCACTATCGTCGGCTTCCGCCATCGCGTCTCCATGGACGCCGGTGAGCTCGTCGCTAGCGGCGAGCTCAAGCTCTTTTGTCGGTCGGTTAGCTTCCCTTGTTCCTCCGTAGCTCATACGTGCGTCCTTTGTGGAGAAAGGTGGGTGCTTGTAGGTTTGCGATGGAGCCGCCATGGCCGCCGCCGCGCTCTCGTCGCCGGCGGGCCCTCCGTCCGTCTTTTGGATGGGCGAGGGTGCGGTTAAGTTCCCGACGACATGAGCTACATTTTGGTGTCGATATTTTGAGGGCTCTAGTCACCCGTGGGACTTCCCTTTTCGCCCGCCGCCGCGCCAACTCCGGCGAGGCCTCGCCTCCGCCTTGGTGCGAGCCGGTGCTCGAGAGAGGCGTGGGAAGGAGCGCGGCATCGAGGGGAGCTCGCCGGTGGTCTAGGTTTCTTCCCCGGCGAGCTGTAGAGTCGGGACGGGGCACTTCGATGTGTAGATGTGGTGAAGACGTGGATGGTGAGGTGTCATGCTTTTCTGCTGACATGGCATCCACGTGGGTTGAATTTCTACCAACGTGGCGCCGAGGTGTCGTCTCGCGTGGCATCCGCGTGGCGTAAGGATTGCCACGTGGTGCCGACCTGTGGAGTATTTAATCGACGTGGCGTCTACGTGGTGTTGACGTGGCAAAGAATATTCCAGGGAATATTCCATTTCTTTTATTGGATTTTCCTGAATTTCCATAATTCTTTTATCTTCGGAAATTCATATCTTTTTCCCGGAGACTCGGAAAAATACACGGTCGAGTTGCGTTGGACTCGTAGCGATGTTCTCTACGCGTTAGTGTAGCTTTTGGTCATATTCTAGTACCGTAAATTCCGTCATCCGTTTCGTACTTTTTTTCATTCTCTCGTTTTGCGTGCCTAACCCCCGTTTCACGATCCGTCCGTCGGACGGTGCCGAGGAGTTCCCGTCCGAGCCGCAGTTTGAGGAGTTTCCGCCAGCGCAGCAGAGACGAGTACCCCGACCCGGTCCTGGGAGCAGCCCTATCCGGGCAAGCCGCAATCCTTGACCACTCTTGATCCTATTTAGTACTTGCATTAAATTGGACCATGCATGATTAATGGTTACTTGCACTTGTAGTTTACCTATGCCATACTATGCTATCCTTGCCACTCGTTTGCCATATGTTGTTCTACCGTTACTCGCATGCTTAGTACTTGCTTAGTTGCTTAATTGAACCCCATGATGACTATACATGTTTTTGTGTAAAAGAAATTGTAGGTGTTTCTTAGGTGTCGAGTTTCGTACTAGATACCCTGTAGGACTCTTGCGGGGGCGAGTGTGTAGGTGGTTAGGTGCTCGGGAGACTTCGGGGAGTCTCTTTTTGGAGAGTACTCGTTGCGGGTACAGCTTGTGTAGGGGCCTTGGGTTTATGGGGCCCCTGTTGTGGTGACACCGTTGTTGAGACCGTTGTTTTGAGGAGAAGGATGGTGACTCGCCCGGCAGCCTTAAGGACCGGTTCTTGTGCTTGCTTGCTCTTTGGTCTACTAGCATACCACGTGACTTATATGGACGGGCCGGATCATGATACTTAGCGGAGGAATGGGTGGCCCGCCTTGGTGTAGAGATTAGTGGTAGTGGGTGTTGGAGCGTTTGTCTCGACCCACGAGCAGAGGATATCCCACCTGGCCCGTGGTACGCCTTGTCACACCCTTCAGGACCTTCTTTTCCTATGTTGTGGTTAGAGGATCCCGGACTCGAGGGACGGGCGCCACCCATTCGATGCTTTGAGGAGTGATCTTGTGAGTGTTGCTTTGCTTGGGCCACGACGGTGGTCTTTTGTTTGAGTACCTCTTCACGTGGGTACAGCTTGCTTACTCTCTACAGAGATATATAAATCTATACGTATAGTCTAGCCCAAAGTATGGGCACTACCTCCGAGCGACCCACTTGATTAGCATTTACTACTTCTCCCCTCCGATAGGTGTTTTACTTCCGGCTTCGAGCTATGGTCCCGTGGAGGTGTGCGGGACATAAAACTTGACCCTTGCAGGATTGTGTTGTTTCCTGCAAGACCACTTATAAAATTTGACTAATAATAAAATATGATTCACATAGACTTGAGGAATAATGCTGTAGGTGCTAGCCCTTGCCTTTCCTTGAACTATCCCAACATGCATACATTGTTGCTAGGTAGTTTGCGGCTTGCTAAGTACGTTATGTACTCACGGCTTTATCACTTTGTTTTTCGACGCCGTTGCCGAGGAGCCGGCCGAGCCGATTGAGAGAGCCGACGAGGAGGAGTGACGGTCTCGCCTACACTCGAGTTGCTTGTGGGTATGGACTTCACTACGGTTCTTCACCGAGAGATGTTTCCGCTTTGCTTCCGCTTCGTTAGACTTCTACCATGATTTCGCGATGGCCTACGTGCCACACTCTTGTACTCTTGAGATTGAGATTTATGCATTTTAATAATGTACTTGGAGATTCTATTATCTCGCCTTGATTACTCTTTATATTTATGGTTTTTCTATACTAACATGTGTTGGATGTACGTGCCACACTCCCGGGAGTGGCATAGAGGTACAAAGGGTCCGGGTTTCACGTTGGTGAAATTCGGGTCCTCATAGTTGGTATCGAGCCATACTTGACTCGTAGGAACGAGACCCGTAGAAACCGGACGTAACCATAAGGACATGATCTAGATCTTTAATCTGCTAAACTCCTTTCATCAAACTTTGAAATCTGTCTTAACGTTTAAAGTTCTCAACGTAAGATGTGACCGAATGGATATGCCTTACTATGTTTGCTTGGACGAATGATCTCGCATACTGTTCTTTTACTCATGAAGATTATTTCAAGACTTGAAGAAAGTGTTGGATAACCCGTACTAACCGTTGGATTTGTGCCTTTGTTAACGGATGCCGAGAGGAAGGGGTTTACACGTACGGTTTGACCAGGCAGCTATGGAGGTTGACGAGCAGGCCCCGGAGGACGTGGCCGAGGCCGTGGCCGTGGCGGAGGTCGTGCAGCTCCCGCAGCAGCTGCGCGAGGCCGCGGTGCGAGAGGCCGTGGTCGTGGAGGAGGAGCCGTGGGCGCTCGTGGCCGTGGGCGTGGCCGCGGTGGAGAGGCACCACCGGGTCTCGCAGCCGGAGAGCCGGAGGTTGCTGGACAGCAGGAGGCACCAGCCCAGCAGGAGGCGCCAGCCCAGCAGGAGGAGGCCGAGCAGCAGGAGATACCACCACCGCCACCACCTGCTCGGACTCTTGCCGAGGTGATGGCGATGCGGACCAACATCCCGGGAGGTCCGATGCAGATGCTGCAGCAACAGCAGCAGCACCACGAGCAGGCTCCACAGCAGCAGCGAGCACAGCACCACGTAGGCCGCAGTCGGTCCGACATGCGGAAGGAGGCCTTCCGCAGATCGCAGCCGGACACTTTCTCTCACCGCACGCACCCTCCGGACGCCGACAGCTGGCTCGGGACGGTGTCCAAGCAGCTAGAGATGATGGAGTGCACCGACGTAGAGTGTGTGTCACTTGCTTCGTATTTGCTCGGAGGCGCAGCTAGCGCGTGGTGGGACACTTACGTGGCCAACCACCAGGACCCAGACAAGTATCTCTTGGGATGAGTTTGAGCTGGAGTTCGTAGCTCAAGCACATCCCCAAGGGAGTGATGGGCAGGAAGGCGGATGAGTTTCGGAACTTGAAGATGGGATCTATGGGTGTGCCCGAGTACTACCACAGGTGGACCGAGCCGTCACGCTACTCACCTCGTGACGTTTCCACCGAGCAGGTCAAAAATCTCTCTTTCAGTTTTTCGTCTCAAATAATCACAATCTTCACTTCATAATGTTTTGCTCAACACGTTATTTGTTGTTTTCTCTTCATCTCATTTCTCTTCGTGAATTTCTTTTTTCCACCGAACAGGACAAGATCTATTACTTCAAGCGGGGTCTCAAGGCCGAGATTGGACCCCACGTGGCAGGGTGCTCTACCCCGAAGGAGCTAGTGGATAAGTCCATTGAGGTTGAGGATAGCATTGAGAAGGTCAAGAGGATTGAGGCACACAAGAGGTCGGGAGGGCAGCTGGACCGATCCGGAGGACGAGAGAGGCAGAGGTTTGTCGGGCAGCAGCAGCAGTTCACTCGCCCACCACAGGGGCAGTTTGGCGGTTCCGTGCAGTTTGGCAGCTCAGGGCAGAGGCAGTTCGCACCGCAGGGTCAGCAATACCAGCGTGCTCCAAGCACCACAGCAGTCAGGTTGGAGGCCTCCGAGCAGTGGGATGCCCTTCGCCAACGAGTGCTTCCAGTGCGGTCAGGCGGGACACAAGTACTACACGTGTCCCAACGTGGGTCGGAGAGCTCCTACCACCTTCACCACACCCGGGCCAGCAGCACAGCCACCGCAGCAGCAGCAGCTCCGCAGTTGCTCCCCGACCCGTGCAGTCAGCAGCTAGACAGCAGCCGCAGCAGAGTGCCTCTCGTGCTAGACTTCACCACCTCACCGCCGAGGATGCACAGCAGAGCACCGGACGTCATCCTTGGTGAGTTTCTCGGTTAACTCCTGTATAGCTTCTGTTCTTTTCGATACTCGGTGCGACTAGATCGTTCGTGTCTTCTCGCGTTCGTTGCGAGCTTAAGATTCCCTGTCGTCTTGCTCGATTTTCCTGTGCTCGCTATTTCCCCACTTGGTGCTTCAAAGTGTGTGACGGGTTGCCATCGACTTCGGATCTTGATTGAGGGTGCTCGGTTCTTGGCTGATTTGGCTCTCTTGCCGTCTTCCGGGATGGAGGTGATTCTTGGGATGGATTGGTTGACCAAGAACAAGGGGGTGATTTATTGTGATGAGCGGATTGTGACCTTGGTGAACCACCGAGGAGTGGCTGTGTGTTTCACACCGGTTGCTCCCAAGTTGCCGACACAGACTTTGTCACTTGCGGGGTTGTCACTTGAGCAGATACCCATGGTTTGTGAGTATTCCGAGGTCTTTCCCGATGATTTGCCAGGGCACCCACCGGATAGGGATGTTGAGTTTGTGATTGATCTTCTTCTCGGCACGGCCCCTATTGCTAAGAGGCCGTATCGCATGTCTTTCGATGAGTTGGTGTTGCTTAAGCAGGAGATTGATGATTTGTTGAGGAAGGGGTTCATTCGCCCAAGTGCCTCACCTTGGGGATCCCCTGTTCGTTTGTGAGGAAGAAGGATGGTACCGACAGGATGTGTGTTGACTATCGTTCTTTGAACGAGGTCACCATCAAGAATAAGTACCCCTTGCCGCGGATTGATGATTTGTTTGATCAGCCGAAGGGTGCAAAGTATTTCTCCTCCATTGATTTGCGATCCGGCTATCATCAAATGAAGATCCGCGAGTGTGACATTCCTAAGACTGCCTTCGTGAGTAGGTATGGATCTTTGTTACCGCTTTGTCAATTCCGTTGTTATCTTTCTTGCATGATCGCCCTTCCTTGAATTTCGCTTCTTATCTATTCCCGGACAGGCATGGGCAGTTCGAGTTCACCGTTGCTTCCTTTGGCTTGACCAATGCCCCTCCCTACTTCATGAACATGATGAACAAGGTCTTCATGGCAGAGTTGGATAAGTTTGTGGTGGTTTTCATTGATGACATTCTTGTGTACTCAAAGTCCGCCGAAGAGCATGCACATCACTTGAGGGCTGTCTTGGAGAGGCCGAAGGAGCATCGCTTGTATGCCAAGTTCAGCAAGTGCAGGTTCTGGCTTGAGGAGGTGGCTTTCCTAGGGCATGTCATCAATGCCGAGGGAGTGAGTGTGGATCCAGGGAAGGTCGGGATCGTGGTGAATCGGCGGAGGCCGCAGTGTGTCAAGGATGTGAGGAGTTTCTTGGGGATGGCTGGTTACTACCGTCGCTTTGTTGAGGATTTCTCTCGGATAGCTTGTCCCATGACGGAGCTCTTGCAGGATAATGTCACCTTTGAGTGGACCCCGGAGCGAGAGAGGAGCTTTCGGGAGCTCAAGACTAGATTGACCACCGCACCCGTGCTCACCTTGCCGGATCTTAGTCGGGACTTCCAGGTGTACTCGTGATGCTTCCACTCATGGGATTGGTTGTGTGCTCATGCAGAACAGGAAGGTTGTGGCTTATGCTTCGAGGCGGTTGAAGACACATGAGAAGCACTATCCCACTCATGATCTTGAGCTTGCAGCAGCTTGTTCATGCTTTGAAGATTTGGAGGCACTATCTCATTAGTGGCAGATGTGAGATTTTCACAGATCATAAGAGCCTCAAGTATATCTTCACACAGTCGAGCTGAACATGAGGCGAGAGGAGATGGCTTGAATTGATCAAGGATTATGATTTGAGCATCAACTACCATCCTGGCAAGGCCAATGTTGTTGCAGTATGCACCGAGTCGCAAGGCCTATTGCACTTCTCTCATGACGAGTCGGTCGGAGGTGTTTGAGGAGATGATGAGGGATGGAGTGGAGCTCATTCCTGAGGGCTATCTCTATGAGTTGAGGATCACGAGTCTTCTTGGAGATCGGATCAAGGAAAAGCAAAAGGTTGACAAGTCTTGTGGAGTCGATCAAGGGAAAGATAAAGGAGGATAAGGCACCTAGGTTCAGAGTGGATGGTGATGGTGTACTTTGGTACAAGGATCGGATTGTGGTTCCCGGAGGTGCAGGGATTCGAGATGAGATCTTGCGAGAGGCTCATCTGTTCTCGCTACTCGATCCACCCGGGGAACACAAAGATGTATGAGGATCTCCGTACCGAGTTCGGTGGGAAGGCATGAAGAGGGACATTGCTCAATTTGTTGGGATGTGTGACATTTGCAGGAGGGTCAAGGCGGAGCATCGGAAGCCAGCCGGTTTGCTCAAGCCTCTTGAGATTCCTATGTGGAAATGGGAGAACATCAGCATGAATTTCATTGTTGGGCTACCTCGCACGCCTAAGGGCCGTGACTCCATTTGGGTGATTGTGGATCGTTTCTCCAAGGCCGCTCACTTCATAGCCGTCAGCACTAGGTACACAGTGGAGCAGCACTCTCGCCTTTACATTGATAACATTCCGAGACTACATGGGGCACCTCTCACCATAATATCGGATCGTGGTTCTCGGCTTGTGGCTAAGTTCCGGAGGAGTTTGCATGTAGCTATGGGCACTCGCTTGGACTTTAGCACAGCTTATCACCCTCGGACGGATGGTCGGACGGAGCGGCTGAATCGGACCTTGGAGGATATGTTGAGAGCTTGTGTGCTCACCTACGGCAAGAATTGGGAGGAGAGCCTGTCGTTTGTTGAGTTCTCTTACAACAACAGCTACCGTGCAAGTATCTCGATGTCTTCTTCTCTTTGTCTTTTAACTTCCTTCACTCTCTTTTCCTTATGATTCCTTGTCTTCTACCGTGCGAGCATCAAGATGTCACCCAATGAGCTCTTGTATGGGAGGAAGTGCAGGACACCTCTCATGTGGGCAGAGGTTGGAGAGAGGTCTTTCTATGGACCAGATCTTGTGAGAGAGGCTGAAGAGAAGGTTGAGCAAGTGAGAGAGCATATCCGAGTTGCTCGGAGCGAGCGGAAGAGCTATGCGGATAAGAGGAGGAGACCTTTGAAGTTCCTTGTTGAGGACTATGTCTATCTCAAGGTCTCTCCACTTCGTGGGACTCGCAGATTCCATGTGCGTGGCAAGTTGGCACCAAGGTTTGTTGGACCTTTTCGAGTGGTGAGGAGGATTGGAGATCTCGTCTATCGCCTTGAGTTGCCGGGACACCTTGCCGGAGTGCATGATGTGTTCCATGTTTCGCAGCTCAAGAAGTGTCTTCGTGTGCCGGAGGAGCAGGTTGCACCGGAGGTGTTGGATCTGCAGGACGAGTCTTGAGTACTTGGAGTATCCAGTCAAGATCTTGGATGTGGCTTTCAAGGAAACAAGGAGTCGCAAGATCAAGTTCTGCAAGGTGTTGTGGAGTAACCACACCGAGCGAGAGGCCACTTGGGAGATGGAGGATAACTTGAGGAAGGACTTCCCTCACTTGTTCGAGGATGAGGAGCGAAATCTCAAGGATGAGATTCTTGTAAGGGGGGAGTCCGTAACATCCCGAAAACCCGTAACGTTTGCCCATGTAATAAATAACGAAGTTTGGAAAAGATTCCACAAAATTTGGATAAAGTTTGAATGGTTTCAAATGAGAAACAAACCAAATAAATTCGCAAGGAGTCCGGTATTCAAATTTGCGCCATGGGCCGAATTTGCACCGTGCGGCCCAGCTCCTTTCTCTTTTTCTCCCCTTCGGCCCAAGTCCGGCCCGACCCGGATGCAGCAGGTGCATCTTCCACCTTTTTCCCACCTGCTGTCGCGCGACACCCCGTGACCCGGACGCCGAGGCCACGCGGCGCGTCCTCGTGCTGCCGCCCAGCAAGCCCCGTCGCCCAACCTGCTCCCTCCACCTTTTCTCCTCTACAAAACCCCACCCGAGCCGCCGTCTCCCTTCCTTTCCCCAAACCCTAGCGCCCGCCGCCGTCGAGGTTTTCCTCTTCGCCATGGACGAAGCTTCAAACCTCCACCGCTCATGCTGCTTTCTGTGCAAGGCGTGAGACGCTGCGTCCGCCGGTGCGCTCGGCTTCACGAGAGGAGCCCCGAAGACGAAGCGCGACACGTGCGAAGTTCCGAGCCGTCATCTTCTTCGTCCCCGACCATCGTCTCCGGTGAGACCTTGACCATCTCGTGCTCTGTTCTTGGTTCTCCATTGCTCGCTCTTTCGCTCGCTTCCGAGCTCGTGCTTGTTCCCCTCTCGGTAGCGACGGAACGCCCGAGCTCGTGGTCACCACCGTCGTCCGCGCGGTGTTCTTCGTCCGCCGCCACCGTCCCTCGTCGCTCGTCGTCGTCGGCCCGTCTCCCTTCCGTCCAAGCCTTGCGCAAGCTAGCTGGTGAGTTGCCGCGTTGATTCCCCTTCTTTTCCCCTTTGATTGGTGACGAATTGGCCACTATCGTCGGCTTCCGCCACCGCGTCTCCATGGACGCCGGTGAGCTCGTCGCTAGCGGCGAGCTCAAGCTCTTTTTGTCGGTCCGTTAGCTTCCCCTTGTTCCTCCGTAGCTCATACGTGCGTCCTTTGTGGAGAAAGGTGGGTGCTTGTGGGTTTGCGATGGAGCCGCCATGGCCGCCGCCGCGGCTCTCATCGCCGGCGGGCCCTCCGTCCGTCTTTTGGATGGGCGAGGGTGCGGTTAAGTTCCCGACGACATGAGCTACATTTTGGTGTCGATATTTTGAGGGCTCTAGTCACCCGTGGGACTTCCCCTTTTGCCCGCCGCCGCGCCAACTCCGGCGAGGCCTCGCCTCCGCCTTGGTGCGAGCCGGTGCTCGAGAGAGGCGTGGGAAGGAGCGCGGCATCGAGGGGAGCTCGCCGGTGGTCTAGGTTTCTTCCCCGCCGAGCTGTAGAGTCGGGACGGGGCACTTCCGGCGGCCCTCGCGGTGGCGTTCGGGCGGCGCCGCCCTCTCTCGATGTGTAGATGTGGTGAAGACGTGGATGGTGAGGTGTCATGCCACCGTTTGCCATAGGTTGTTCTACTATTACTCGCATGCTTAGTACTTGCTTAGTTGCTTAATTGAACCCCATGATGACTATACATGTTTTTGTGTAAAATAAATTATAGGTGTTTCTTAGGTGTCGAGTTTCGTACTAGATACCCTGTAGGACTCTTGCGGGGGCGCGTGTGTAGGTGGTTAGGTGTTGGGAGACTTCGGGGAGTCTCTTTTTGGAGAGTACCTGTTGCGGGTACAGCTTGTGTAGGGGCCTTGGGTTTATGGGGCCCCTGTTGTGGTGACACCGTTGTTGAGACCGTTGTTTTGAGGAGAGGGATGGTGACTCGCCCCGGCAGCTTAAGGACCGGTTCTTGTGCTTGCTTGCTCTTTGGTCTACTAGCATACCACGTGACTTGTATGGGCGGGCTGGATCATGATACTTAGCGGAGGAATGGGTGGCCCGCCGTGGTGTAGAGATTAGTGGTAGTGGGTGTTGGAGCGTTTGTCTCGACCCACGAGCAGAGGATATCCCACCTGGCCCGTGGTACGCCTTGTCACACCCTTCAGGACCTTCTTTTCCTATGTTGTGGTTAGAGGATCCCAGCACTCGAGAGACGGGCGCCACCCATTCGATGCTTTGAGGAGTGATCTTGTGAGTGTTGCTTTGCTTGGGCCACGACGGTGGTCTTTTGTTTGTGTACCTCTTCACGTGGGTACAGCTTGCTTACTCTCTGCGAGAGATATATAAATCTATACGTATAGTCTAGCCCAAAGTATGGGCACTACCTCCGAGCGACCCACTTGATTAGCATTTACTACTTCTCCCCACCGATAGGTGTTTTACTTCCGGCTTCGAGCTATGGTCCCGTGGAGGTGTGCGGGACATAAAACTTGACCCTTGCAGGATTGTGTTGTTTCCTGCAAGGCCACTTATAAAATTTGACTAATAATAAAATATGATTCACATAGACTTGAGGAATAATGCTTTAGGTGCTAGCCCTTGCCTTTCCTTGAACTATCCCAACATGCATACATTGTTGCTAGGTAGTTTACGGCTTGCTAAGTACGTTATGTACTCACGGCTTTATCACTTTGTTTTTCGGACGCCGTTGCCGAGGAGCCGGCCGAGCCGGTTGAGAGAGCCGACGAGGAGGAGTGACGGTCTCGCCTACACTCGAGTTGCTTGTGGGTATGGACTTCACTACGGTTCTTCACCGGAGATGTTTCCGCTTTGCTTCCGCTTCGTTAGACTTCTACCATGATTTCGCGATGGCCTACGTGCCACACTCTTGTACTCTTGAGATTGAGATTTATGCATTTTAATAATGTACTTGGAGATTCTATTATCTGCCTTGATTACTCTTTATATTTATGGTTTTTCTCGTACTAACATGTGTTGGATGTACGTGCCACACTCCCGGGAGTGGCATAGAGGTACAAAGGGTACGGGTTTCACGTTGGTGAAATTCGGGTCCTCACAGAAACCCCTCCTCACTAAGTGAGATTTGATTACAAGTGTATCTCGTCCACAATTTTTGATTCTTGCAGTCCACACATGGACAATATATTTCTTGTCTTCCTAGACGCTTAGCATGCTCGGCAGCTCTCTTGAGAAATACATCGACTTGACCTCGAAAATATGCACTTAATCTTGACTCTTCATACATCCATATTTTGTCCATCTAAACAAGCATTACGCGAATATTAATTATAATAAAATAATTACTAAATCAAATAATTACCAAGTATGAATATTAAGTATTTATAGAAAATATAAGGAAACTAATATAGCATAGCATAATGTGCTAGAATTAATAATTATTAAATAATTACTAAATAATCTATTTACCATTATGAATATTATATATTTATAGAAAATATAAGGGAACTAATATATTGCATAAGACAATGTGCTATCATATATATAAACCCACTATACAAATTCTTATTAATTGACTCGAATTTTTTAATAATTAAAGCTGTGCTCTAGGGGTCTCTCTCAAGAGAGCATAAAGTAGATCTTAAATTGATTGACATGAAAAAGGCTTGTAAGACATGATTTTTTTGTATCCAACACAAGCACATGATATATGAGCTTATTATACACAACTCAAACCAACAACAAACCTACAAACGTGGAGGAATTTGACAAATCGAAATCAAAACCTAGGTCAACCGGTAATCCAAAATTCTCCATGATTACAACACTATAGCAACAAATAATATATGGGATGAGTTTCCCTTACCACGGAGAACAAATTTCTGCAAAAAACGAGATCAAAACCTTCCCCCTCGGTTTTCATTTTTTTCCTCAATTTTCGAGCCGCCACACTTGGACCGAGCTCTCGTTCCGTCCGAACGCGGCCTTTTATACTCGTGCAAAACAATAGGCACGGTCCACTTCTTGAACCGTGGCTATAGAAGATACTATAGCCACGGTTGGTGACGTGGACCGTGGCTATTGGTGGAGGCCACTATAGCCTCGGTTGACAAAGCCAACTATGGCTATAGTGGCTTCTATAGCCACGGTCCGATGGCGGGTAACCCCGCCACCTATTGTAGCCACGGTTTATTTTCTTTGCCGTGGCTACTTCATTTTGGGTGGCGTGGCTATAGTGCGCGACCGATATAGTGTATGTTTTGGCTTCCTTGAGGGTTCAGGTAGGATGGGCTCAAAATGGCGAACGGAAATAAGATGTGGGAATCGATAGAATCCACAATCGGCACATGACTCAACATGCATCACATTATTCCGTGAACAAGACTGCTTTAAGATTCATATCACATTTGAAGAAAAATCTCCATCGGAGAACTTTATTTCCTTACAGGTTTTGAGCTTGAACAAGTGCAACAATTTTAAGATTGTCACACCCCTATCCCGAAAGATAGATTAGTGTGGTACGGATCGCCTTGGGAGATGATTGACGAAGCAACCATACATAGCGTCACATTAACAAACATACACGATTTGCAAGTTTACATAATTAAGTCTCGATTACAATATAGGGTTCCAAATAAAAGATACATTAGGTTCAAATTTAAGTTTACATAACCATGATCTTTGTTCAAAATAAAGTGCGGAAGCGATTACATAACACGACGATACATAGATAACTTATGCGAACCGTGCCGGCCTAGGCCACGGCTCACTCATCATGGGTCGGAGAGCTAGGAACCCATTCAATGGTCCACTCCTTGGGCTCCTCACCATCCCACACAACCTTACCACAACAATCGCAAAATCCGGCTTGCGGGAATCCTAAAAATACACGTGTAGTGGCAAAGCCCGAGTATCTAGCATACTCCGCAAGTCTTACCCGTCAAATTGGCCATCTAAGACCGACACCTAGATGCATGGGGCTTGACCGGTTTAACTTGGCATTTTGCATAAAACGGCACCTATGCTAATTAGGTTGACACTTTTATGACTTAGCTAAATTAATAGGGTTTTTGCATAAAAGAAACTTTAGTGAGCATACTAGCAATACAAGAATTTGCAATACAATTTGATATCAATATAAAACAGCAAGTTTCTCATTCTTTTTCTCTTACTAAACATTGTAAACTGCTCGAATCAAGTAATACTCATTAACCTCTCTTACTAAACATTGTAAACTGATCGAATCAAGTGGTACTCATTAACCGAGAGGAAACGGCGAAAATTATCGAATTATTAACCCTGCAGGAACGACCCAAATGCACGACATATGCATCATTTAAGAACACGTATGACCACCGTTCGCGAGTTCATCATAAAGCAAAACACGGGGCCACCGACCCCGAGTACACGTCCCCTTGCGACCGTTCAACAATGTGCCCAAGGCTTAACCCGTGCACACTCCATTGGTCCTCAACCCGTGCAACCACCATGCCATACACATCACCTCCGGGTCGGTGAGATATCCGGCCCACTTTACAATTCACAAGCTACGTAGGTTTACCAATCCCCATAAAAAAGGTATGTAAGTGGTACATAACTCAAACTTGTTCGCAGAGCCACAAATGGGTGTTCTCAATTTTAACCAATTCATCATGTTCAAATTTAATCATAAGCCATATGTGAGATTCCCATTCTATCGTTGGCTCCGTAAGCATAGCATAGCACTTCTAGCGAGGGTATGACACATATTCGACATAGGACATATAGGAATTTATGCACGTGGATTTCCAAATCAATTCCTAGAACGTAAATGCACAATCATCATCCTCACGATAGTGATAAAAGGAAAACATTTCAAAATAATAGGAATGCACCGGGGCTTGCCTTGAGAGTGATCAAGTTAGTACTAGCTTCACACGCGTTGAGAGTTGCAATTGTTTCTTCCGACAGGATCAATTCAACGTTGTCGCCTAGAAGATGAAATGCAATGCATGAGTAAAAAGGATATAGGGTCGATAATAATGGTAATGCATGAATCCTGTTTTGTATGAACATCATAATCATAATTTAATAGAGCCAAGTTCGTGGAATTAATAGTAGGCATGCACTTCATTTCTTCTCTCTTTAATTGAGTTGAATTTTACTACACTTGTACATGTAACATAGGCAATGCAAAGTGCGACCGAACGGGTGTAAGTGCCGTGGCATAACATGAGTGTTCAGATTGAAAATGATGAGTAAAGTTTAAATGTGAGTTAAACACAATTAGGGTTGGGAGTGAAATTTCATCATCACATGCGATGACGGTGTAACCCTAATTCAAGTACGTGCTTACTAAAATCAATACATTCATGAATTTAACGGAAACTTCTTACTAAACCTTCCATGAGGGACTAAGTAACCTCATGGAGAGTGATATTTACATAAACATGCCAAAATGTGATTCGTAGAAACATGAAACCATTTTTAATTGTGCTGAAATTTACTTATTCTTGAATTAATCTAAGGGCAGCCCAAATAATGACTTAGCATGATCAAAATTAAACATGGGATTTTCTACAAATGTACATGACTATGATGAGCAGATATACCAAGTTTCATGCCAAAATAAATTATACAGATTTAATTAAAAAGTAAATACATAGAATGCCATAAATGCAATAACTTTAAAAATATGCAATGAAATGTAACTTTTTCAGCGCCAGAAATTCAAGTGTCTCCATATGCAGGATCTGTCCAAGTGGCATTAAATTTGGATTTATATTCTTAAAGTTATGACTTAAGTGAGTTTTTGTCGATTGACTTTTGACATTTTTGTAAAAATATGCAAATGACCAGATCTGACGAGTTCATGTTACTTTTCTGAAAGTACAAGTCATTTAGTTTCCAAAACATTTTAGTTTACTATTTTTGGACTCATAAACCGCCAGATATGGATTTTCTAAAATGCAACAAACTTCGCAAGAATTACAAACTGCCACTGCCAGAATTTTGAATATAGGGCTCGCGCGCTCCAGCGAGCGGCGGCCGGCGGCGGTGAGCTCGGGCCTGTGGGCCAACGGCGGCGAGTTGGGGGCTGGCCATGGACCAAAATGATGCGCGCGGGAAGGGGGAGCAGGTGGTGGGGTGTGCGCGGTTGGGCGGTGGCCGGAGGCGGCCGACGACGGGCGACGGCGCTAGAGGAGCTCCGGCGAGGGCGCGCGTCCAGGAGAGGGGGAGAGACAAGGGGCAGTTTCTTCGGGGAGCATCACCTACGTGTGGGGAGTGGCGGCGTGGGGTTGCTCGAGGCGGAGGGCGGCCGGAGGTGGGAGTGCGTCGTGGGGGTGCGGACGACCGGCGGGGAGCAAGGCGGGGCGGTCAGTCCAGAGGCAGGGGAGAGTTATGGCGCCGCTAATTGAGCAGAGGTTCGAGGAAGAAGGCGCACCTAGCTCGAGTTTGAGGCGGCGGTGCCGGTGGCGATGATTTGCACTCGTTCTCGCGCCGAGGAGGGAGAGGAAACGAGCTGCCGGCACCGGGAGCTGCAGAGAAGGATGGGCGAGCTTGTGGAGGCATCCGTGCGATGCGGCCTTGGCTGTTGTGTTGTTATTTAGAGGAAGAAGGACGGCGGCAGGGGGAGGAGCAGGCGGGCAGGGGGAGCGGCTTCAATTCCCGGCGCTCCCTGTTGGCCGGTGGGTACGCCAGGTAGTTGGGGAGGTGGCAGGGGCTATGTGGCGACGTGATGGGGCGGGTGCACGCGCGGGGCAGCCTGCGGTGGCGCCGGACCGGCGGTCCGTGGCGGCCATTGTCCCCTGGGCATTGAGCTCGAGCTCGAATTTTGAATTCAAAACTGGCTTGCTGGAATTTGATCAAAATTCGAACTTCTGGTGCTCCAAAAATTGAAACATAAATATGGGGAGCTTTTGAATGAAAGGATCTAATTTTCTTGTTTTAGGTTGAAATCGTGATTCGGCTTCCACAAATTCAAAGAAAATTCATAAACAGGCAAGTTTCAAATATGAATTTGAATTTTTGAGCTTTTGAAACTTTGTCCAAAAATTTTGTAAAAAAGCTGTAAAATCATTATTTTGCATGGGCAATGAGATGGTGCAAAAATATGTGGGTGGGACTTTTATAATTTTTGCATTTTTCTAGGGGCTAGGGTTTAGCCCTAGATTTCCCCTTTTTCTTTTATTTATCATTTTCCTTTTTCTTGCTTTTCTTTTGTAGGATTAGCATTAGGGTTTCATTAAGGAGGTTATTAGAGTGTGATTACGCCATTAGTGCTAATTCGTGACATGGGATGTCACAAAGATACAGTAACGTTTTTAATGTGGAAAATAGAGAGCATAATCTCTAAGGATATCTATTCATGTTATTATAAAGAAGTATTATTACGCAAGAAAAGAATAGAGCATTAATGAACACACTACTAGAATAACCCATTATAGCGGCGGGCGCCCATTTAATCACGAGTGGCGGTCCCTTGAGGTGTCCGCCGCTAAGTGGTAGTACATTCTGGTGTCCGCGACTATGCGTGGAAATTAGTCACGAACACCTCGGGCCCGCGACAAACGTGACATAGGCGCACGGCTACCATCTAGCTGCCAGTAGCGGACCCTATCAGGCCCGCAACTTAAGGCCCATAGCAAATTTAACTGCGGGCCCGACAGTCCCGCACGCCGCAGCCGACCGCACCCTCCTATAAATAGGTGGAGGGGGGGGGGGGTGCAGCTCCGCTCCTCCACCACAGCCTGGATTTGGCGCTGGCTCCAGGAAGCTGGCCGCCGCCGTGGAGGAGTTCTTCGCGGCGGCTCCTTCTCCATCCGCGGTGGTGCCTCCTCCTCCACCCGCGGCGACGACTCCTTCTCCATCTGTGGCAGCGGCTCATGCTCCTCCTCCACCCACAACGGCGGCGGCTCCTCCTCCCCTGGCGGCAGCGGCCCATCCTCATGTCGCACACGCCGGGACGGGACGGCGTCTAGGGCAGGTCCCAGCTAGGGCCCACCCTTCTTTTTGTTAGTTGATTAATAGCGCCAGTGGGACGGCGTCTAAAGCGTTTATGACGTACGTCCGCCACTGAGGCGCTTTTAAGCCTACCACTACAGAGCATAATTGTAATAGTGACAGTGAATTAGTTATTTTTCTGTGTCCTAACAGCATATCCCTGATTTGCCCCATGTAAGCCGAGTTATAATCTTTACTCCAGTTCTACGTCCACTCCTTATATGCTCTCAAAACTGAAACTAAGAAAAGGGAAAATAAGGTATCTAGTTTTAAAATCTATGTACTCATATGGGAAGCTGGCGTGGATGAAGGTAAATAAGGGATTACTTATCCAAATAGTGGGAAATAAGTAAATAACTCCTAATGCAAATGGGGTTAACTGAGAAAATAACAAGAAATATATGTTTTGTTTGGTAAGAGGAAACCTAGCTAGGCTACAATACTACTCCCACCGTCCAGAAATATAAGGATTTGTTGACTTTAAGATATCACGTTTGACCATTCGTCTTATTCCAAATATTTTAAAAAATATTATTTATTTTGTATAACTTATTTGATCATTATATATATTTGAAGTATATTTTATTTATTTTTATATCTTTATAAATTTTTTGAATAAGACTAGTGGTCGAACGTAGCCTCGGGAAGTTAACACATCCTTATATTTCCTGACGGAGGGAGTACTTTACAATGATAGCCATAATCTAGCAGGGAAAAAAATATCAGGATGCTGTGCAACCATTACCTATATATGGGCTATTGATAGCTAGATTGCTTTGTCCGTGCAGTTGCACGGGCTAGTACCTAAGCAATGTTCAAATATTTAAATAATATTATTATATAATATAAGACTGAAATAATCATATAATGTAAGAGGGTGCTGGAAAGTAAATAATGAAAAATATGTACAGACATGTGATGTTGTGTTCTGTATTTGTTGCATGGAACAAATATATACCCATCCATCGTAAAAGTGGTGTCATTTTGATAAGAAAAAATGAACTGCTGTCACTACAAATCAGTTGTACCAAATGACATGTCTACTGAAATTGTGCTGAATGTTAGATACCGACTATGGGCATGATTATTGTTTTATTAAAAACATTATTTGCTCTGATATTTGCAAGTCTAAGTAGAAAGAGCATCGGTGTATAATTATGCAGATTTAAATCTGTTTGACACATAAATGCGAAGGGTTGGCAACAACTTGAGGAAGGGGCGCAGGTCCTGGGAATGCGAATGGAGGTGTCGCAGCTCATGGTGATGCACAACGGCTGGGGACGTGACTGGTGGCAGAGGTGCGTGCGGATGAGCCATCACAACTGGATCTACAATGGTATTACGCTTTGGGAAAGAAGGGGGTGCTGGCGTACGCTTCGGAGAAGAAGGGGATGCCGGCGTGGTGAGATTTGGGAAGAAAGGCCATAGCCCACAGCAGCAGCTCCACCTGATAAAGATTCCTTGCCTGCTGCCCTGCTTGGTCCCACCTTGTACCATATACCTACGATGTCAGATGTATTCCCAATGTATTGCAAGCTGAAACTCAGAATTATCAGTGGGCCTCAGAGATACAAATGTCAACAAAAAGCAGAATCCAAGGGCTGCATGTTAAGGTTCTCGAGCCATGCATGGCTTTTTTATATTTCCGATGTTGTCTACCATAGACTACTCCTCAGTTGAGCCTATGTCCTGCACTGCTCAAGCATCTGGGCATTGGATAACTCTTTTTTCTGGGGTTACTCAATCCGAATGTCATAGATACCAACTCTCTCTTGCTGTGGAGACCAAAGAGCATGGTGGGCGGGTGCGAGTAGTGTCCTCCAAAGCTACTTGGAAAGAGGGTTTCTCGTCTAGCTCTTTCGCCTCCTTATTAAAAAAACATAAATTTCACAAGAAACATAAGGAGGAGAGGGACAAGGTAGAGTGGAGGCGACTGATGGAGATGTACCAAGCTGACTTGCGAAGTGGTAGTATCCCTAGTACGACGGATGCAGTCCCAACCACTTTGCCTAGCTTTACCTCCCCATTAGAAGCAGAAGTCATAACACAAGAATGTCCTGAGCTGCATGTGCCATTTGGTTACAGGGAAAAACCTTGAAGGTTGCAACTAGCAGAGCACTTCCAGGACGAACAATCCACAACATGGATATTCCCCCGGGTACGTGTGTGTCACCGTCGAGGAGATTGGTCAAGGATGTGAGGAGCACGAGATTGAGTGCCCCATACCTGACGCGGGGATTATAACTCTACATGATGCAATCGGTTCCTTCATCATATGGAAACGGCGTGAGGTTGTCCTCTCGGAACCACAAGTTTCTCCTTCCCCTTGTCCGGACACGGATCAGTTCATGTGAGTCAACAACTCACGGAGGATGAAGTTTGAGCTGGAGAACCGTCTCCTTTGACAGGTGCTGGTTCAGCCAATAAGAAACAAGATGACCATTAATAGGAAGCGGTTATGAGTCCTTTTACTCGCAGACCCCCCCCCACACACACACACAGCAAGAAACGGTCATAGTGCCCGACTACAAAGAGCCTCAACAGCAAATAGTTCCCTTTGTCGAGCCTCGAAGGGCAATGTGTCCCCTCTATCGAGCTAAAAGCTGAAACACTCGCCTTGGATGAAGAGACTCACATTATCGAGCCTCTTCGGAAGGACTTTACTCCTCTAATCCCGAGGATTATTATGCCTGCCGGGGTGGATCCGTCAAAGCCGCAACCTGAACATGTCATGAAATACTTGGAGCGAATGAGGAAGGGAGCCCTGCAATCAATCACAGTTATCATAGACCCTCGTCGGTTGCTACAGTACGAAGATGACATATTTGAGGGTCATGACGAGAATAATGACTTTCCAAATTTCATCTTTGGCTACCCCTCGTATCTAAAAAGATGTAGTCAAACTTGTCATAGGAGATGCGGATGCTGGACAACTGGTACATAGCGGCAACGAAAGGAGTGGATGTGATCACCTATAAGCTTCCAAAGTACGTGTTCAACGATACCACCGACTCGATCCTTGGACTATATTTTAATGATATCCACACTATGTTTCAGCTCGGTGAGATGGACACGACCTTCATAACCTTGTGGTGCATGTAAGTACCTCCATCCATCTTTTTTGTATTTCCTACTTTTTGAAATATAGGTTATATATTGCCTTGTGCTTTTTCTGTAGCTTGAATTCAACATTTCAAAAGGAGAAATACGACAGACCCGATTGGAAGGTTGGTACCTCAATCCGAGATTGATCAATTAAAGTGCAATCAACCTTCGGATAAATGAGAAAGGCAAGATATATAAGGACAGGTCACCGGAAGAGTAACAAGAACTGAAGGCCACTATGAGGACAAGAGCAAGGTCTCAAGCTACAGGTTATATTTACAATTGCTTCAGGGAATGTCAGGATAAACATGCCATTTACACGCCTTACCACTTCGAGTAAGTTCGACCACTACATTCCTCTCGTCAGTTGTAGAGATAGATGACATACTAACTAATACGATCTATTGTTGCAGTGGTCATTGGATTTGTTTCCCGATCATGTCAAAACTCTTTGTCTAGTGTGAAAAAAAAACACTCGACAAGATCATCTTTGATGAGTGTTTCTTTTAACACTCGGCAAAAAAGATCTTTGCTGAGTGTTTTTTTTTCTTACACTCGACAAAATTTTCTTTGACAAACGATAAATTTCTTTCCCCTTATAGGCACAAGACTTTTTCTACTCTTCACATACAACATGTCTTACTTCATGTTAAAATTTGGTATATTTTTTAATTTGTTTGTTATATTTAGTTAATTAATTACATTTAAAGCAATTTTTTGAATAAAGTCAAATTTGAACTACAAGTAATTCGAATATTAAAATAAAGTGAGTATAAAAATTATATTCATGTTATTTAGCCCAATCTAGGATCTTACCTATGAAATAAAAATAAAGTTGACGTATATTTTCTTTATAAATATGACCGCTAACGTATGTCCGAATGATGTTGCCAACCGCCGCTACTGTTTCGGTTTCTTGCGGCGGCTATCGTTGATCTCGCCATTGTTAAACTTTATTTTTAGCATTGGAGACGGTAGATGCAGGCCACCATACCAACTGCTACAGTTCGTTTATGCCCACCGCTACAGTGCCCGATTGTGCTAGTGCAGTGTATATGAAAATGGCACCGCATGCCTAATCTGCAGGCACATAAAAAATGGAATATTTTTAATTCACGGCTCTTTGGGATTCATCAAAGCAGTCTCTATTGATCTTGTGTGATTTCCTGCTTCATAACATTGTTCCAGCCACCTAGGTGCACCAATGCGTCAACATCTCTGCTAGTATCTATCTATTTTGCTAGTATCTAGACTTGTGATTGTGTTTGACCTTGTTATCTTGCAATGGTTATCAAGTTGTTAGCTGGTCACATAGTGTTTTTAGTTGCTTGTTCTCACAGACGCCTTACATAAGTTTTGAGAAAACTTGCTCCGGAAAAAAATATTTGAGAAATAAGACAATTACACAAGTTGAACACGGTGATTCTCACTTTTGGTCGGGCTTGATGAATGTCAAGAATGACTTTTTAAGACTTGGGACTTTTCGCTTGGGTGATGGCACTCAAATTAGATTCTGGGAAGATGTTTGGTTAGGGCAGGTGGCCTTGAAAGACCGATTCCCATCCTTGTACAATATTGCCAGGAAGAAACATGAAACAGTAGAGTCAGTTTTTGCTTCGGGCCTTATTAATATATCTTTTCAAAGATCTTTAGTTAGGAATAATTTACTGGCTTGGCATAATCTTTTATTGTCAATCATGAATGTCCAACTAAATGATGTTAGAGATACTTTTGCATGGTCTTTGCATCAACACAAACTGTTTTCTGTTCGATCTATGTATAGATCTTTTGCGATGGCTAATATTGTACCGGATAATCATTTTATTTGGAAGCTAAAGCTGCCCTTAAAAATAAAAATCTTTGCTTGGTATCTTTTTAAAGGTGTGGTCCTAACTAAAGATAATCTGGCTAGACGACAATGGAATGGGAGTTTAAAATGTTGTTTCTGTGATCAGAATGAATCTATTCAACATCTCTTTCTTGATTGTCAAGTAGCTAGATTTCGAATCCTCTCGAGGAGGACGCGGCGCACGTATCGCCCGCTGCTGCTAGGGCCGGTGAGGAGGTAGCAGAGCGCAGGCTAGAGAGGAAGAGGCGGCGTGTGGGCCGCAAAGGAGGGTGTGCTAGCCTCCTGCGGCGCGTCGACCACTAAGGGCTTGGGAGGAGGAGGTGGCATGGAGAGGCTAGCGGCGGCGGTGAGTGGAGCTCCGATGCGTGGGGATGAGGCCGGTGGCGGAGCTCGACTGCGTGAAGAAAGGGAGAGGAGGGGGAGGAGGCAGCGGCTCGGTGGAGAGAGAGAGAGAGAGAGAGAGAGAGAGAGAGAGAGAGAGAGAGGAAGGGAGGAGAATAAGGGTTAGGGTTTGGGAAGAGATTGATTTTATATTGGGAGGAGAACTTGGCTAGATCACTTCGACCTATGTTTCTAGCGTCCCGTCAAGTTGTGAGCCATGGCTATAGGTTGTTCACTAGCCACGGTTGATGTTATCAACCAGGGCTATTGATGTCCGGATCAATAGCGACGGTTCACAACCATCGTAGCTGTTGAGGCCTCTATAGCCACGGTTCACGCGCATTCTTGCCTGCCCCCCACTGTATCCGTGACCCGTTTTGCCGGCCGTGGCTACGAGTTTTTGGGAGGCATCGCTATAGCGCGCGATTGGTATAGTGTCGGGCACTTCACAAATAATGTCTTTACCGAGTGCCACAAAAAAACACTCGAAAAAATAATACACTCGGCAAATTTACTCTTTGTCTAGTGTGAAAAAAAACACTCGACAAGATCATCTTTGATGAGTGTTTCTTTTAACACTCGGCAAAAAAGATCTTTGCTGAGTGTTTTTTTTTCTTACACTCGACAAAATTTTCTTTGACAAACGATAAATTTCTTTCCCCCTTATAGTCACAAGACTTTTTCTACTCTTCACATACAACATGTCTTACTTCATGTTAAAATTTGGTATATTTTTTAATTTGTTTGTTATATTTTGTTAATTAATTACATTTAAAGCAATTTTTTGAATAAAGTCAAATTTGAACTACAAGTAATTCGAATATTAAAATAAAGTGAGTATAAAAATTATATTCATGTTATTTAGCCCAATCTAGGATCTTACCTATGAAATAAAAATAAAGTTGACGTATATTTTCTTTATAAATATGACCGCTAACGTATGTCCGAATGATGTTGCCAACCGCCGCTACTGTTTCGGTTTCTTGCGGCGGCTATCGTTGATCTCGCCATTGTTAAACTTTATTTTTAGCATTGGAGACGGTAGATGCAGGCCACCATACCAACTGCTACAGTTCGTTTATGCCCACCGCCACAGTGCCCGATTGTGCTAGTGCAGTGTATATGAAAATGGCACCGCATGCCTAATCTGCAAGCACATAAAAAATGGAATATTTTAATTCACGGCTCTTTGGGATTCATCAAAGCAGTCTCTATCGATCTTGTGTGATTTCCTGCTTCATAACATTGTTCCAGCCACCTAGGTGCACCAATGCGTCAACATCTCTGCTAGTATCTATCTATTTTGCTAGTATCTAGACTTGTGATTGTGTTTGACCTTGTTATCTTGCAATGGTTATCAAGTTGTTAGCTGGTCACATAGTGTTTTTAGTTGCTTGTTCTCACAGACGCCTTACATAAGTTTTGAGAAAACTTGCTCCGGAAAAAAATATTTGAGAAATAAGACAATTACACAAGTTGAACACGGTGATTCTCACTTTTGGTCGGGCTTGATGAATGTCAAGAATGACTTTTTAAGACTTGGGACTTTTCGCTTGGGTGATGGCACTCAAATTAGATTCTGGAAAGATGTTTGGTTAGGGCAGGTGGCCTTGAAAGACCGATTCCCATCCTTGTACAATATTGCCAGGAAGAAACATGAAACAGTAGAGTCAGTTTTTGCTTCGGGCCTTATTAATATATCTTTTCAAAGATCTTTAGTTAGGAATAATTTACTGGCTTGGCATAATCTTTTATTGTCAATCATGAATGTCCAACTAAATGATGTTAGAGATACTTTTGCATGGTCTTTGCATCAACACAAACTGTTTTCTGTTCGATCTATGTATAGATCTTTTGCGATGGCTAATATTGTACCGGATAATCATTTTATTTGGAAGCTAAAGCTGCCCTTAAAAATAAAAATCTTTGCTTGGTATCTTTTTAAAGGTGTGGTCCTAACTAAAGATAATCTGGCTAGACGACAATGGAATGGGAGTTTAAAATGTTGTTTCTGTGATCAGAATGAATCTATTCAACATCTCTTTCTTGATTGTCAAGTAGCTAGATTTCGAATCCTCCGAGGAGGACGCGGCGCACGTATCGCCCGCTGCTGCTAGGGCCGGTGAGGAGGTAGCAGAGCGCAGGCTAGAGAGGAAGAGGCGGCGTGTGGGCCGCAAAGGAGGGTGTGCTAGCCTCCTGCGGCGCGTCGACCACTAAGGGCTTGGGAGGAGGAGGTGGCATGGAGAGGCTAGCGGCGGCGGTGAGTGGAGCTCTGATGCGTGGGGATGAGGCCGGTGGCGGAGCTCGACTGCGTGAAGAAAGGGAGAGGTGGGGGAGGAGGCAGCGGCTCGGTGGAGAGAGAGAGAGAGAGAGAGAGAGAGAGAGAGAGAGAGAGAGAGAGAGAGAGAGAGGAAGGGAGGAGAATAAGGGTTAGGGTTTGGGAAGAGATTGATTTTATATTGGGAGGAGAACTTGGCTAGATCACTTCGACCTATGTTTCTAGCGTCCCGTCAAGTTGTGAGCCATGGCTATAGGTTGTTCACTAGCCACGGTTGATGTTATCAACCAGGGCTATTGATGTCCGGATCAATAGCGACGGTTCACAACCATCGTAGCTGTTGAGGCCTCTATAGCCACGGTTCACGCGGATTCTTGCCTGCCCCCCACTGTATCCGTGACCCGTTTTGCCGGCCGTGGCTACGAGTTTTTGGGAGGCATCGCTATAGCGCGCGATTGGTATAGTGTCGGGCACTTCACAAATAATGTCTTTACCGAGTGCCACAAAAAAACACTCGAAAAATAATACACTCGGCAAATTTACTCTTTGTCTAGTGTGAAAAAAAACACTCGACAAGATCGTCTTTGATGAGTGTTTCTTTTAACACTCGGCAAAAAAGATCTTTGCTGAGTGTTTTTTTTTCTTACACTCGACAAAATTTTCTTTGACAAACGATAAATTTCTTTCCCCCTTATAGGCACAAGACTTTTTCTACTCTTCACATACAACATGTCTTACTTCATGTTAAAATTTGGTATATTTTTTAATTTGTTTGTTATATTTTGTTAATTAATTACATTTAAAGCAATTTTTTGAATAAAGTCAAATTTGAACTACAAGTAATTCGAATATTAAAATAAAGTGAGTATAAAAATTATATTCATGTTATTTAGCCCAATCTAGGATCTTACCTATGAAATAAAAATAAAGTTGACGTATATTTTCTTTATAAATATGACCGCTAACGTATGTCCGAATGATGTTGCCAACCGCCGCTACTGTTTCGGTTTCTTGCGGCGGCTATCGTTGATCTCGCCATTGTTAAACTTTATTTTTAGCATTGGAGACGGTAGATGCAGGCCACCATACCAACTGCTACAGTTCGTTTATGCCCACCGCTACAGTGCCCGATTGTGCTAGTGCAGTGTATATGAAAATGGCACCGCATGCCTAATCTGCAAGCACATAAAAAATGGAATATTTTAATTCACGGCTCTTTGGGATTCATCAAAGCAGTCTCTATCGATCTTGTGTGATTTCCTGCTTCATAACATTGTTCCAGCCACCTAGGTGCACCAATGCGTCAACATCTCTGCTAGTATCTATCTATTTTGCTAGTATCTAGACTTGTGATTGTGTTTGACCTTGTTATCTTGCAATGGTTATCAAGTTGTTAGCTGGTCACATAGTGTTTTTAGTTGCTTGTTCTCACAGACGCCTTACATAAGTTTTGAGAAAACTTGCTCCGGAAAAAAATATTTGAGAAATAAGACAATTACACAAGTTGAACACGGTGATTCTCACTTTTGGTCGGGCTTGATGAATGTCAAGAATGACTTTTTAAGACTTGGGACTTTTCGCTTGGGTGATGGCACTCAAATTAGATTCTGGGAAGATGTTTGGTTAGGGCAGGTGGCCTTGAAAGACCGATTCCCATCCTTGTACAATATTGCCAGGAAGAAACATGAAACAGTAGAGTCAGTTTTTGCTTGGGGCCTTATTAATATATCTTTTCAAAGATCTTTAGTTAGGAATAATTTACTGGCTTGGCATAATCTTTTATTGTCAATCATGAATGTCCAACTAAATGATGTTAGAGATACTTTTGCATGGTCTTTGCATCAACACAAACTGTTTTCTGTTCGATCTATGTATAGATCTTTTGCGATGGCTAATATTGTACCGGATAATCATTTTATTTGGAAGCTAAAGCTGCCCTTAAAAATAAAAATCTTTGCTTGGTATCTTTTTAAAGGTGTGGTCCTAACTAAAGATAATCTGGCTAGACGACAATGGAATGGGAGTTTAAAATGTTGTTTCTGTGATCAGAATGAATCTATTCAACATCTCTTTCTTGATTGTCAAGTAGCTAGATTTCGAATCCTCCGAGGAGGACGCGGCGCACGTATCGCCCGCTGCTGCTAGGGCCGGTGAGGAGGTAGCAGAGCGCAGGCTAGAGAGGAAGAGGCGGCGTGTGGGCCGCAAAGGAGGGTGTGCTAGCCTCCTGCGGCGTGTCGACCACTAAGGGCTTGGGAGGAGGAGGTGGCATGGAGAGGCTAGCGGCGGCGGTGAGTGGAGCTCTGATGCGTGGGGATGAGGCCGGTGGCGGAGCTCGACTGCGTGAAGAAAGGGAGAGGAGGGGGAGGAGGCAGCGGCTCGGTGGAGAGAGAGAGAGAGAGAGAGAGAGAGAGAGAGAGAGAGAGAGAGAGAGAGGAAGAGAGGAGAATAAGGGTTAGGGTTTGGGAAGAGATTGATTTTATATTGGGAGGAGAACTTGGCTAGATCACTTCGACCTATGTTTCTAGCGTCCCGTCAAGTTGTGAGCCATGGCTATAGGTTGTTCACTAGCCACGGTTGATGTTATCAACCAGGGCTATTGATGTCCGGATCAATAGCGACGGTTCACAACCATCGTAGCTGTTGAGGCCTCTATAGCCACGGTTCACGCGCATTCTTGCCTGCCCCCCACTGTATCCGTGACCCGTTTTGCCGGCCGTGGCTACGAGTTTTTGGGAGGCATCGCTATAGCGCGCGATTGGTATAGTGTCGGGCACTTCACAAATAATGTCTTTACCGAGTGCCACAAAAAAACACTCGAAAAAATAATACACTCGGCAAATTTACTCTTTGTCTAGTGTGAAAAAAAGACACTCGACAAGATCGTCTTTGATGAGTGTTTCTTTTAACACTCGGCAAAAAAGATCTTTGCTGAGTGTTTTTTTTTCTTACACTCGACAAAATTTTCTTTGACAAACGATAAATTTCTTTCCCCCTTATAGGCACAAGACTTTTTCTACTCTTCACATACAACATGTCTTACTTCATGTTAAAATTTGGTATATTTTTTAATTTGTTTGTTATATTTTGTTAATTAATTACATTTAAAGCAATTTTTTGAATAAAGTCAAATTTGAACTACAAGTAATTCGAATATTAAAATAAAGTGAGTATAAAAATTATATTCATGTTATTTAGCCCAATCTAGGATCTTACCTATGAAATAAAAATAAAGTTGACGTATATTTTCTTTATAAATATGACCGCTAACGTATGTCCGAATGATGTTGCCAACCGCTGCTACTGTTTTGGTTTGTTGCGGCGGCTATCGTTGATCTCGCCATTGTTAAACTTTATTTTTAGCATTGGAGACGGTAGATGCAGGCCACCATACCAACTGCTACAGTTCGTTTATGCCCACCGCTACAGTGCCCGATTGTGCTAGTGCAGTGTATATGAAAATGGCACCGCATGCCTAATCTGCAAGCACATAAAAAATGGAATATTTTAATTCACGGCTCTTTGGGATTCATCAAAGCAGTCTCTATTGATCTTGTGTGATTTCCTGCTTCATAACATTGTTCCAGCCACCTAGGTGCACCAATGCGTCAACATCTCTGCTAGTATCTATCTATTTTGCTAGTATCTAGACTTGTGATTGTGTTTGACCTTGTTATCTTGCAATGGTTATCAAGTTGTTAGCTGGTCACATAGTGTTTTTAGTTGCTTGTTCTCACAGACGCCTTACATAAGTTTTGAGAAAACTTGCTCCAGAAAAAAATATTTGAGAAATAAGACAATTACACAAGTTGAACACGGTGATTCTCACTTTTGGTCGGGCTTGATGAATGTCAAGAATGACTTTTTAAGACTTGGTACTTTTCGCTTGGGTGATGGCACTCAAATTAGATTCTGGGAAGATGTTTGGTTAGGGCAGGTGGCCTTGAAAGACCGATTCCCATCCTTGTACAATATTGCCAGGAAGAAACATGAAACAGTAGAGTCAGTTTTTGCTTCGGGCCTTATTAATATATCTTTTCAAAGATCTTTAGTTAGGAATAATTTACTGGCTTGGCATAATCTTTTATTGTCAATCATGAATGTCCAACTAAATGATGTTAGAGATACTTTTGCATGGTCTTTGCATCAACACAAACTGTTTTCTGTTCGATCTATGTATAGATCTTTTGCGATGGCTAATATTGTACCGGATAATCATTTTATTTGGAAGCTAAAGCTGCCCTTAAAAATAAAAATCTTTGCTTGGTATCTTTTCAAAGGTGTGGTCCTAACTAAAGATAATCTGGCTAGACGACAATGGAATGGGAGTTTAAAATGTTGTTTCTGTGATCAGAATGAATCTATTCAACATCTCTTTCTTGATTGTCAAGTAGCTAGATTTATTTGGCGTGTTGTGCATTTTTTCTTTAATTTGTCCCCTCCAACAAGTATGGGTCATTTGTTTGGTTCATGGCTCAACGGGATAGATAGGAAACTAATGCTCAAAATTTTGGTTGGGGCCATTACGATATGTTGGGCTGGTCTTTGCATCAACACAAACTGTTTTCTGTTCGATCTATGTATAGATCTTTTGTGATGGCTAATATTGTACCGGATAATCATTTTATTTGGAAGCTAAACCTGCCCTTAAAAATAAAAATCTTTGCTTGGTATTTTTTAAAAGGTGTGGTCCTAACTAAAGATAAATCTGACTAGACAACAATGGAATGGGAGTTTAAAATGTTGTTTCTGTGATCAGAATGAATCTATTCAACATCTCTTTTTTGATTGTCAAGTAGCTAGATTTATTTGGCGTGTTGTGCATTTTTCCTTTAATTTGTCCCCTCCAACAAGTATGGGTCATTTGTTTGGTTCATGGCTCAATGGGATAGATAGGAAACTAATGCTGAAAATTTTGGCTGGGGCCATTAGGATATGTTGGGCAATTTGGCTGAGCAGAAATGACTTGGTTTTTAACAATGCACGAACTGTGTTACTTCTATGCAGGTGTTGTTCAGAGGGACTCATTGGATCCGTTTCTAGGTCTTGCTGCAGAAGGAAGTGGACATACCTCATACCAAATGGGGGTGTCGGGTGCTTGAAACAACAGTCATGGACTTGTTCGCTCGGCATGGTTGGCCATTTAGCGCTAGGATTGGTTTTATTTAAATAATGGTTTATTGGTTTTGTGTTTATCTCTCTATCGACCCAGATGTGGGTGTGATAACGGACTGCCTTGTAATAATGAATAGCTGCTTGCATCTATTGATGGAGAGGCTGGAATATTGAAATATATTCCCGATTCAAAAAAAAAAAGTTTTGAGAAGCAATTTCCATGGCCCCTCAAGGATCGCCGACCCTGTGCACAGGAACAGGGGTTTCCTTGATAACGTTATGGGACTCAAGGCAGAGAGATGAACTGTGTCTGGTAGTTTGCCTGTATTTGGTACGAGGTAGTATTATTAACAATTTTTTGAGGCGATGATTCAGGACCCGGACAATGTACAAGAACAGGGCAATAATTGATGACTGTATGGTAGGGTATGGGTATCTACCCTCAAGGCACCGCTCAAGCCCTGTCGCTTTCAATACAGCTCCATAATGTAAATGTACAAGTTAGACTGAATTAAATTACATATAACTCATAGTATTCCAAGCCTAAGAGAAAAAAGTTCGGTCGGGAAAAGATATTTGGGTACCGATAAACACAATATTTCAGAAATATTGGTAATTAGGTGAATAAAATTCATTATATTTTTAAATTATTTGCATGATTTGACTAAAAATGATCATCAATCTAAAAGCTACATCATAGTTGTATACATAACAAAAATATTATTTTGTAAATAAACGTAGTCAATGATGCCCTTCTCACCAATAAATGCGATAGTTCAGATATATTCGGTGAAAATTTGCCAAAACGTTTTTGCTAGATTGTAGAAAATGCATTACGCCCGCATAAGCATGGAGCAGATGCAAGTCTACATTATAGTGTGTTGCTACCATGAAGGATTTAGCGAGGTTTGGCTGGATTAGTTAAACACGCTCTTCCGGACAGAACCACTACCAAGGGACCAGATTATGAGCTTTCTCCATTAATAGACAGGTCGCTTCCACTGAAGCATAGTACTGCCCTTTTGAACGCAAGCTACCTTGGCACGAGAGAGAGGGTGCGGATAGGACGATGGAAGACAGAGGTCACGGACATGGCATCCATTCTTCGCAGTTCACCGAGTCGGGCGGAGCGAACCTGACCTGGGAAAACCTGACGGCAGTGCTACCTGGCGGCAGAGGGCGGGCGACCAAGAAGCTTGTGCAGGGGCTGTGCGGCTACGCAGTGCCCAGCCGCGTCCTCGCCATCATGGGGCCCTCGGGCTCCGGCAAGTCCACGCTCCTCGACGCACTCTCCGGTGCGCGCCATTTCTGCCCACTCCTCCAGTGCCTTCTTCATCAACATCCCGTTGTTTGGGCAAACATATATGCCTGCATGTTGCATAGGTTTCTAGTAGCTACTCTAATTTTCCGTGGATTCTCTTGTTGTCATTCGAACTATACAAATATTCATTGATAGATTAGATGAAGGTTCATATATAGTTTACATTTTTGCCCAATATATTGCATTTTGTACTCAATGTTACATACTGATAAGGCGATGTGGATTGATTTAGTGTGACTGACCTACAGGGAGGCTGGCGAGGAACGTGGTCTTGACAGGGCAAGTGCTTCTCAACGGCAAGAAGAGGCAGCTCAACTATGGTGTCGTGGTGAGCTTTTTCGTACTTTTCAGAGTTCTCACCCAACATTTGTTGAATATATCTGATTCAAAATCTATTCATTTTGGATGCTGAAAAGGTTAATTACCAGCAAAAAGAAAACAGACTATAGACATCACTACATCTATTTAAAATAAGAGATTTTTGCTATTTTACGCAGCTATCCGGTGGGCTTGGCTAAAATGCCCACGTCCCGTGGGGCTTCGATAAAATGCCCATAAAACTAAAATCTTACCGGCTAAATTCCCATGACACTTTTTCCAGACAAAACTACTCTCACCTTTTGCTTCTTCCTCATCTTCTTCCTCCCTCCGTGGCAGCCATGGCCGTTGCTCAAACGGCGAGTTGCGAGCCAAATGAAATGGACCACCCGCACAGCCGGCTCTCGCGCACGTCATCATCGCCGCCGCTCGCCCGCACAGCCGGCGCGCGCCCGTGCTTGGGCCCGCACCCGACGCCGCCTTTTAGGTTGGAACGCGACCCCACAGCTCGCTTGCGCGCCAACGAGCTCGCGCTCGCGGCCGACGCATGCCGCCGCCGCCGCAGCTCGTGAGCGTGCCCAGCTGTCCGCGCCTCGCATGCCGTCGCAGCTCGCCTACATGGTCTTAGAATGGAGGCAGCAGGCCTGCGCTGGACTGCGTGCCTAGGCTTAGGCGAGCAAAGGCAACGGGCCTCCACGTGTGCAGGGCCACGAGGGTGAACGGGCAGCTGCGCAGGGTGAAGGGCAGCCATCTCTCTCCTTCGGGCCCTCCTCCCTTCGAGCTTGGCTGGAAGGTTTGAACAGTGGAGTTTTTTTTCGTTGAATGGACCAGCAATGGATTTTTTTTTTTTTTTTTTTTGAGAGAAACCAGCAATGGAGTTGGGTGAGGAAGAAGAGGAGCAGGGGCTGTTTCGTCCAAAAAATGCACTGTGGGCATTTTATCGGTTGCAACATCGGTTTTACGGGTATTTTGCCGAAGCCCCACGAAACATGGGCATTTTACCGAAGCCCACTCGATAGCTGGAAAAAATAGCAAAAATCTCTTAAAATAACCTATACATATTATAGACTCACTACTATTATTATAAAAGGACAGACTAAAATACACCTATACTTATTTGAAATTATCTACCATTGTTCTTTCTTCAACTGTCATGCCGTCCTCAAAGAATATCATCTTGCTTTCCAATTCCTTCTGAACCATGCAGTTATCCTTGAGCACCCTGCAATTATCGTTTAGTTGCTGGATGATCAAATTTTCAGTGGTTAACAGATCAAAGTTGATCCTGTTGTTAAACTAAAATTCATAGACAGTAATGTTAGCTAATCCATAGAAACTTAGACATTATTACATGATACTGATGTACAATTAGGGTAGAACTTAACTAACTAGAACTTGATGACGCTTTATAGAGATGCCTCTGTAATTAAAGATGATGTTTATGTAGACTTACTTGTGTTTGGGCGGAGCATCACCAACCATCTGTTAAATGTCACTGCCTTTTTCTCTGCAATCTTCATTATGGCAATGAACTCGCCCTTCGCTACCCTCCAACAATGCAGGCGCCGCTTTTTACTGCCACCATACGCCGTCACTTACATTTGCCAATACTAACTACTCTGAAATACTCTTCCTTTTTGTATCCTTATTAAATAATCGGCGTACTAGTGTTGGGCCTAGCCGTAGAATAGATAATGCCGGATAATATTGACATACTATTCCACGAGCCACCGTTGGTTGTACTTAATTATTGTCCCATTTTATTAAAAAATGATGGACCACATGTACTAAGCCCCAATTTAGGAGAGAACAATCGTGCCCAAATTGTTTGCTGGAGTTACCATATTAGAATTATTGTCCTTTTTGGTTTGGCTAAACATGCACTAAGTTGGTGTAATTTTATAAACTAAAAATCTCTCACATGGCCCTAGCTACAAGTGTGGAATATATGCCACGACAGATAAATACAGTTTGTGAGAAAACATTTCCCCAGTTGAGTGTCAAAAGAGTTGTCGCCTTGACCATCTTAGAAGTCAGAAGGAACTATATGAAAATAGGTATAAGGGCCTATTTGACATGGCTGTAACTCCAAGCTCCATGCTAGAGTTGGCGTTTGTAAAATATATTAAAATAGTATTTTCTTTTTCATTTCAAATCTAAAAAGTAGTATAAAGATAAATAGTAATTAAATCTATTTACATGTTAAGCTTAAACTCCACAAATTTATTTGAGTTGGAGCCATGCCAAGCATACCCTAAAACATTGCACCAAATCCAGGTGTAGCAATCATTAGTGATGGGGTTGCATTGTATCCGTTTCGGAAGCCTGTATGATTGTTGGGACAAAGAGGGATGGGGTGGATTTCATCTACAGATGTTCATTTTTGAATGTGTTCGATTCACCATCAAGTAGGAACAGGGATGTCCCTACTAGGATCATTTGGTGAATGGTTAGGACACCATCCATCTTTAGTTATGGCAAATATTAATGTTAATAAGCCAATTAATGAGATATTTCGGAATTAGTTTGAGAGTTAATTGGTGTCATCATATTTTACATTTTTTATTGGTCGCTAATGATAATGATACGATATAATCAATTTATGTTATCATATATTAATTGGTGTAATTGGATAAAAAAAATTTGGACCTCTCGCACTACTATAAAAACCCACTATAGCAGTGGACGTCATTTTGACCATAGAGGCGGTAACTTGAGGCATCCGCCGCTAAGGGGGTACACGACGGTGTCCGCGACTACGTGCGCAAACTAGTCAGGGACACCCGGGGCCGCGGCTAACGTGCGACAGACCCGCCACTGGTTTTGTATGCCTGGAGTGGATCCTGTCAGGCGCAGCTATGGCCATTTAGCTACGAGCCCGACAGAGCGGCACGCAGCTAGCGACCGCACTAGGTGGGGGGTGCAACGCCACACCGCCACCTTATCCTTTCGCACCGCACTACCTCCTCCAACACTAGCTAGGGTTAGGGTTAGGCACTGCCTTTATCATCCTCGTCCTCCCTCCTCTACTCTATCCTCTTTCTCCTCCTCCTCCTGCGATGACCCGCTGTCGTTGGAGCCGCTCTCGGAGCCACCCCACTCATGGGGCCAGCGGGCCCTAGTCCTCACGTACGGGCTGCGAGTCGCCCTGCTCCGGCGGCGGCTCGCGCACAGGAGGCTCCTACACCGGCGGCAGCTCCCTCTCTTGAGGTTGAAAAGGCGGACAGACGGGCAGGCGTCGGGGCGATGGTGTCTAGGGTGGGAACTAGCCGGTGTTAGGCCCACCCTTCTTTTGTTAATAGATTAAGGGTGTTAGCGGTGGTCCCTAGACCAGCGTCCATGTTAGGCTAGGTGCTAGGCGGAGTAGTCACGGTCGCACGACCGCGGCTAATTTTGTAATGAAATAGTGAAAGGGCCTCAGTGGCATTTTAGACATCCGCCATTGAGGCCCCTTTTTGGCCCGCCGCAATAGAGCACTATTCGAGTAGTGCCACCCTCATCCCTCTCTAACCAAACAGTAAATATGACAAATGAGGTACATGTTATTGGAATTTTGATTGATTTGAAATATATATATTAGTAAACTTTGTGAAACTGGTCATGTGTACGTGGAACTTAATTCTGACAATTAGATGTGTGACTTATTTATGTGCATATATGTAGCTACAGAATCACCATCATCAAAAGTATTATGTTAGTCCTGTTTGACGTCCCCGCATCTGCTTGCATGTTACACAACACAGGCGTACGTGACACAAGAGAACGTGCTGCTCAGCACCTTGACGGTGCGGGAGACGCTGACCTACTCGGCATTGCTGCGGCTACCATCGACTATGGGCAAGTCGGAGGTGCGGCGCATTGTAGACGACACACTGGACGAGATGGGCCTCCAGGACTGTGCGGACCGTAACATTGGCAACTGGCACCTCCGTGGTATCAGCGGCGGTGAGAAGAAGCGATTAAGCATCGCACTAGAGATCCTCACCCGCCCGAGCCTTCTCTTTTTGGATGAGCCCACAAGCGGCCTCGACAGTGCTGCAGCGTTCTCTGTCGTCCAGACGCTCCGCCAACTTGCTGTCGACGGTGGATGCACCATCGTCTCCTCTGTGCACCAGCCTAGCAGTGAGGTCTTCACACTCTTCGATGACCTCTGCCTCCTATCCAATGGGGAGTGCGTCTACTTTGGAGATGCAAAGCTAGCAACCCAGGTACTGATATCCTTCTATTTTATCAGATTCTTTTGTGAAGGAAAATTGGTCTCCTTCCGGTTTTGCAGTATGAAAACTTGTTGCTTCTTATGTTGCTACTTCACTCTCCATCCCCTCTCCACTCGCTAACCGAGCACACACGGGAGCAGCAATCCAACTCGAAGCATGCTTTGTCACCTTCGTAATCTAGGAATGCTTACATTTCTGAATGGCAGGAGTATCTCATATGCCCAAGGTGCACACAGCAGCGATAAAGGTCCTTCACTGGATGGATACCTTGATTTAATCTTCTCCCTCCGTTCCTAAATTCTAGTTGTCATTGAATTTTTTTTGTTATGTTTCACCATTCGTCTTATTAAAAAATTATTGAAATATAAAACATTATAGGTTATATTTCAAGTTTCTTTAGTGATAAAACACATTTCAACAAAATATATGATATTTCATAAATTTTTCTGAATAAGATGAATGGTCAAATATAACAAAAAAATCAACGGCAACAAAAAATTTAGGAACGGAGTAGTAATTTGTTGCACTAGCATCATTTTCGTTCATTTTTCCGCACTTCGTTTGCCTCAGTGAGGCTGGAACTCATAGCACGCTGCCTCGCTTGTATGCACCCTAACAAGGCTCTGTTGGCAGTCTTTGGTTGAGCTAGAGCCATTCAGCACTTTTTTTTTCATATGCTTGTGTTGCTTTTTGACTTGCAGTTCTTTGCGGAAACTGGATTTCCCTGCCCCAGCCAGAGGAACCCATCTGATCACTTCATCCGGTGTGTTAACTCCGACTTTGACGATGTAGCTGCCGCCATGAAAGGCCCTATGCAGCTCCGAGCAGTACGTGTGCTGATATTTAACATGATAATTTTTGTTGGCACATTTATGTATATGCGGTATATATTTTTGTCTTCACATGCTTTTGATGGAAGACTGATCAATATGCTTGAATTGGAAGGAGGAAGACCTTGACCCGCTGTTGAAATACTCCACGAGGGAGATCAGGGAACGGCTAGTTGAGAAGTACCGCATCTCGGAGTATGCCATGATGGTGACCAACACAATACACGAGATCATAACAAAAACTGTAAGCATCTTCTTCACCGTAGGAAGTAGGCTATATACATGAGTTGCAGCAGAAATGCTGATCAATTTTACCTGATATTTAGATGAGTATCATGTTTTAGAAGCTAGTTTGAAATCGAGGATTCCATGTTTTCACTCCGAAAAATTTAATTGATGCAGGAAGGTGTGATGGAGGAGGTGGGCCGTGGAAGCCAGGCAACCTGGTGGAAGCAGCTGCATACCCTAACGAGACGGTCCTTCACTAACATGTCTCGTGACTTCGGGTACTACTGGCTCCGCATTGTAATCTACATCTTCATGGCCATATGTCTGGGCACTCTCTACTACGATGTGGGCACGAGCTACTCGGCTATTCATGCGCGCGCCTCATGTGGCGGGTTTGTCTCAGGCTTTATGACCTTCATGTCGATCGGCGGCTTCCCATCCTTCATCGAGGAGATGAAGGTTTTCACCCTCGAGCGCCAGAATGGGCACTATGGTGTTGGCGTGTACGTCATCTCCAACTTCCTCTCGTCTATGCCGTTCCTTCTTGCTGTGTCGTGGGTCAGCTCATCCATCACCTACTGGATGGTCAAGTTCCGAACCGGGTTCAGTCACTTTGCCTACTTTGCACTTGAACTATATGCCGGCGTCTCTGTCATTGAGAGCCTCATGATGATCATCTCTGCCCTCGTTCCGAACTATCTTATGGGTCTCATCCTTGGTGCTGGTGTCATTGTATGTCTCTTTCACTAATTGTCTTGTTCTGCTTCATGTCACTGGACAGTGCAGTCGTTGTTCTTGTACTCAGGGCCAAACCTTCGTGCATGATTTCACAGGGGATTATGATGTTGACGTCTGGATTCTTCCGTCTACTTCCTGAGCTTCCAAAGATTTTCTGGCGGTACCCAGTTTCCTACATTGTATATGGCTCATGGGGTTTGAAGGTATAACAATACTACAGCTATAACGTTATATTTTAATTCATACTTCTAATTTGGGTATATGTTCACATGAGTTGAATCAAGAAATTCGTACCGCCTATAAGTCAATTGCCAACTTACAAATTTTCTTGTTGGTTGCTACATGCAGGGTGCATACAAAAACGATTTTATTGGCCTGGAATTCGATCCAATGACACCCGGGGAGCCCAAGATCAACGGCAAGTACATCGTTACCAAGATGATGGGGCTGAGTCTAGACCACTCCAAATGGCTTGACCTTGCCATGATTTTCATACTTCTTTTTGCTTACCGCCTCACCTTCTTTCTAATCCTTAAGATCAAGGAGTACACCTCCCCCTATATTCGTGCTGCCCACATGCATTTCACTGTCAAGCACCTCGAGAGACGAGGGTCCCTCAGGAAAAGATTGGCCATGACGTCTGTGTCAAAGCGACACAAGCCACCGCACCCCATGGCCATCCAGGAGGATCTTGGCTCCCCCTTGCCGTACTGAGCCGGGGATCGAGAACATGAGAGCCATATTGTGGGTATTGGCAGCTTGCAGTCCAATCTGTTCTCGATGTTCTTACATATACGTTTAATGGTTTTTTAATTTAGCTGTTGGAGATATTGTTTTTATTGTAACTATATTCAAAGCCTACACTTCAGCATTAATATATTAAACCTTATAAATTTATTTGTTATGGACATTTTGACCACTCATTTACTCTTTAAAGAAGCTAAACTACTTATATTACAGTAATTTGATTGTGTGTGTGTAAGGGATGAAGGTGAAGTATCACTATGTGTTCCATGGAATTTATTTGACCCATTCGTTTATAATGTTCTCAAAATTCTTATTGAATTTTGTGACTTTCTAAAGATTTTAGAAGGTATTGCTTTCTTGTACCATTTGTGGCCTGATGAAATGCAACATATTCATAACATATATTATTACCTTTCGTCATTTTTTTATTGTGACCATGTCATCTATGCTCTTCCACGACAACAAATCAACTGCGTTCAGTTCGGAAAAACTGATTAATGCGCGGGAGAGTAACCAAGGTCAGCGATTAATGATAGCTTGTTGCTTTTTGAAAAGATCATGCAGCAAAGCATAAGTTCTTTACTAGTCAGATATATATGAACACCATGCCCCACGATAATGGTTGTAAGGTAGGATATATTCCCCACGTTCTTGATGTGAATGGCCATCACACAATATGCGAATGGTCAACTACTTAACCACACCAACATTTTTGAAAAAAAATTGAGTTTTTCTTATATCATGTATCTTAATTAAGTTGAGGTTTCTTCTTCATGTTTCGGTCCTTCATTTGACGTCACACATCCTCCCTGCCATCCTGTCACTTACAGTACATCATTTCGATTGAAACGTATTTGGTCTTGTCGCCTTGTAGAAAGATTAAAGCTTAGGTGGAATTTTGGTTCAAATTGAGTTAATCCCGGAATGCTATTATGAATGGTGGGTTAGGGCTTACACGTTACACACGAGCAGGAGATGAGTTGGCTGTGGATGCTCAAGGGTTGAAAGTCTTTTCTTTGATTCGTGGGGACGATGGAGTATAATATAAGTGGGATAGGAATAGCAGTTAGTAAGTGAAAGAATTCTGATCTGAGTGCAGGGGCGGTAGTTGGAAGACTATTGGCTAGTACAAAAAGATTATATCCTTACCACCATTACACATGTGACCCAATCCCCTCATCTTAAAATTATTACCTTTCTTCATTTTTTTATTGTGACCATGTCATCTATGCTCTTCCAATCAACCAGTGTTCAGTTCGGCAAAAAATGATTACTGTGCAGGAGAGGTCAGCGATTAACTATAGCTTGTTGGTTTTTGAAAAGACCATGCAGCAAAGCATAAGTTCTTTACTGGTTGATACATATGAACACCTTGCCCCACGATAATGGTTGTAAGGTAGGATATATTCTCCATGTTCTCGATGTGAATGGCCAGCGCGCACAATACGTGAATGGTCAACTACTTAACCACACCAACATTTTTTTAAAAAAAATGGAGTTTTTCTTCTATTCCGTATCTTAATTACGTTGAGGTTTCTTGTACAAAGAGAGAAAGTCAACTTGGCTAGAATATAAACTATTCCAGACAAACAAAGTTTTCACTCTGAAACACTCACATAATAATCAAGATTTATAATTACGTCCATGCTGGATCATGACACCAAATATTTTGTAGGACTTACTACAGGATCACATGGAAACCAGCAATGTTATATTTGAAGAAGCAAATGGATCTGGAGTTTGATTCTCTAGCAGGGGACCCAAACTGAATGGTGGGAGTTCCTTATCTCTTTCAACAAGATCCTCCATATTTCAGGACGGAAAAACTAAAACGATCTTGAGAGAGTAATCTAAGTTCTAATTTAACTTTTGCTTTTTTTTGGGAAATTAGCTAAACGAAATACAGCATTCACAAGTAATATTCGTGAGATCCATACAGTAGCAGAATCCTCGCCTTGAACATTTGCTTGAAATTTTCCTATTAGCACCAATTGTTTTCTGGGTATTCTTCTTCATGTTTCTGTCCTTCATTTGACATGACACATCCTCCACTACTAGAATAAAGCTCTGTAGCGGCGGGCCGAAACCCGCTATAGAGGCGGGTATAGTAGCCCGTCGCTACCCAAATGCAGCTAAAAATAAAGAGCTGTAGCGACGGGTTCCACAAAACTGAAACCACCCGCCGCTACATCAAAATTGGGAAACAACAAAAAGCTGGCCCACATGGGCCCACTTCATGCCGGCCAGATCCGCTGCCTCCACGCCGCCTAGATCTGTTGCCCGTGGGCCTAGTCGGAGGAGGGAGAGGCGACGGCCGCCGCCCCGCGCGCCGCGTCACCGAAGGACGGAGAGGCGGCGGCCGCCGCCAGCGCGCGGCGTCGCCGGAGGAGGGAGAGGCTGCGGCTGCCGCCCCGCGCGCCCGTCGCCGAAGGAGGGAGAGGCGGCGGCCGCCGCCCCGCGCGCCGCGTCGACGGAGGAGGGAGAGGTGGCGGCCGCCGCCCCGCACGCCGCGTCGCTGGAGGAGGGAGAGGTGGCGGCCGCCGCCCCGTGTGCCGCGTCGCCGGAGGAGGGAGAGGTGGCGGCCGCCACCCCGTGCACCACGCGTCGGAGGAGGAGGGGGAGGCCGCCGCCACCGCCCCGTGCGCCGCCTCGTTGCCGGAGGGAGAGCGGTGGAGCCGGCACCCCGTGCATGCAGGCGGTTGGTGGAGAGAGAGAGAGAGAGATAGATAGATAGATAGATAGAGAGAGAGAGAGGGAGAGAGAGAGAGAGAGAGAGAGGGAGGGAGGGAGGGTGGGGCGGCGGCCGAGGGTTGGGCCGGAGTGGGGGGAGGGGTCTCTTTTATATTTCAATGCAGCTAGGGTTTTTCATGGCTGGGCTGGGCTGTTGTTTACTGCAGGCCTCTTTATGGTCTGTCGCTACAAAGATTTGTAGCGGCGGGCCGTACATGGCTCTGCCGCTAAAAATCATGACGATTTTTAACGGCGGATGACATTGTCCGGTGCCGCTACGTTCTTTTTCATGCCCTATAGAGAGGATTTGTAGTAGTGCTCCCTGCCATCCTGTCACTTACAGTACATCATTTCGATTGAAACGTATTTGGTCTTGTCGCCTTGTAGAAATATTAAAGCTTAGGTGGAAGTTTGGTTGAAATTGATTTAGTCCCGGAATGCTATTATGAATGGTGGGTTGGGGCTTACATGTTACACACGAGCAGGAGATGTGTTGGCTGTGGATGCTCAAGGTTGAAAGTCTTTTCTTTGCATTTGTTTCGTGACAATGGAGTCTAATATAAGTGGGATAGGAATGGAAGTTAGTAAGTGAAATCATTCCAATCTGAGGGTAGGGCCGGTAGTTGGAAGACTATTGGCTAGTACAAAAAGATTAAATCCTTACCACCATTACACATGTGACCCAATTCCCTCATCTTAAAATTATTATTAAAAATATTATGGAATATCGCTTGTTATTAAATTCGCCCATTAAATTCCTATGAAAAACTTGTGTTTGAACTAGTTCGATCTCCTGCTATAAAGTTGGCACATGATGCCCTGTTGTCTGTCAAAGAGCAGGATACCAAGCAGTCCCAATGGTCAGAAGCAGCCACTGTAGTGCTCTGGCGTTTGTCCTGCTTGTCTCCATCTTAGCCTTGCCCACCCCAGATGTCGCTGAAGGGCGCACTCTTACCACGGACTACTACAAGGCCACTTGTCCCCAGCTGGACGTTATCGTAAAGAGAGCTGTCCAAGATGCATTCAGCGGTGATGCCTCCATTGCCACCGGTCTCCTCCGCATTCACTACCACGACTGCATCACTCAGGTTCTACTCATATGGAACACATGATGTGGTAGCTCCTACATACATATCCAGATAATTGCTTCTTGTAACTTGTATCATCATTGATTCAGGGATGCGATGCCTCTCTACTACTTGAGGGACCCAACAGTGAGCAGTCTATCTTTGTCAATGAAATCCTCCATGCTGGCGCCTTGCAGCTCATCAAAAGTATACACATGGAGGCACAGCGACAATGCGGCCCCAACATTGTTTCCTGCACTGACATCACTGCCCTAGCCACCCGTGAGGGTGTGGTAGCGACAGGAGGGCCATTCTACTCCGTGAACCTGGGGCACCTCGACAGCTTGGCCCCGGCCTCGCTTGCTGAGGTCTACACACTCCCGTCTCCGTACACATCAAATTACACTCAACACCTTGAAAAATTCTCTAGGTGGAAGCTCAACAACATCCAACTCGTCGCACTCTCTGGCGCGCATACCTTGGGGAGGGCGCGCTGCATCGCGTTTGCAGACCGGGCTAACCAGAAAGATGAGGATGACGAATTCTCCAAGCAGATCCTTGAAGAGTGTGCAAAGGACCCATGGCGTAAGCAGAGCCTTGACGTCCGCACGCCCAACAGGTTTGACAACCAATACTACGTTGACCTTCTGAATGGGCAGGGGGTGTTAACCACAGATAGGGTGCTGGCCATGGACAGGAGGTCGCTCCCGACGGTCCGGCTTTTTGCACGAGACCAGCAAAAGTTCTTCAATTCCTTTAGCGACGCCATGTTCCATCTGAGCTCCTTGAGGAAAGATAGCGGAAACGTTGGTGAAGTCCGCAACATCAGCTGCTCCGTGCCCAACAGCTGGAGGTCCGCCTCCTTTGGTCGCACCAATACCAATGACGATGGGGAGGGGCATACTGCTTCGGCGTGATCCAAATTATGTGTGCAATTTTAATTATATTACTGTCTTGCGAATGGGTATTACATTACGAGAAAATTCCCTCTATACCATTGGAAAATTTTCAATTTCCCTCTATACCATCGAAATTTTAAAAGTTCCCTCTGTACCATCGGCTTAAAATTTCCATGTCTCTATACCACTAGCGTCGGTGCTTAACATTTATCTCTATTCGCTAGCTCGAAAAAATAATTTCTTTACTCCAAAATTTATGAAAATTTGTACACTTATAGAGTAACATGTGGAGAACACTTTTGTCCCTGTGAGCTCTTCATGAGGTGGCTCCAATAGGCATTTTATTGCTGTATTTCATGCAGGAAATGAGATATGGTTCGATGTTTCATTCTTGATGTGCCAGATCATTTCTAGATCCAGTCTCGGGATGGCCCCCCTTCAAGTGCTATAAAGCTATTCTAACTTTCTAAGCAAGCCCGCAGATGCGTGTGGTGTTGTTTATCCTTTGAAGATGTGACTAGGGTCCCTTTGGTAGAGCTTCAGCTCATGGAAAAAACAGCTTCAGCTCTGGATTATGGGTCAAAACAGCTTATCCGGCTTATTTCAGCTTATACAGCTTACGCAGTCAAATCGTATGGCAAAACAGCTTATCCTGTCTGTTCAGAAACAAAGTTGTGAGTGTGAGCTGTGAAAAGCTGCTGTTTTCAGCTTCACCATCCTAAGTACAAAAATAAAAACAGCTCATGGCAGCTTTTACCCATAATCACTTATCCAAACCAGCTCTTTGGTACAGCTTGGGCCATAATCCAAAGCTAAAGCTGTTGGATAAGCTGTGCCAAAGGGACCCTAACAAAACAGCCTTGCTTAAAAAAACCGTCTTGGCTGTGTTCGACTTTCGTCGATATTGTGAGCTTTGTTCCAATTAATTCATATGAACTAAGGCTGACTTTAACAGCAGGAGGCAAATCTAAAAATGCGTCCCAGATAGCTACTGTTCATCCAATTTCAGTCTCCAACATATGAGGCATATGAGGAGGCATTTTTGCATGGGAGGAGAGAGGGGAGCTAAATGTAGATATCCTCTTTCCTCCAATGCATTTCAGGAGTGGTCGCCAGGGTGCCACGCGGCAGGGAGAGCGGCGTGGCGAGGGTCGCCGGGGCGCGGTGACGGGGGAAGGTGACGCGCAGAGGAGGGTCGGCGGCGGCGGAGGGGCTCGCCGTGGGGGAGGAGGAGGAGTGGCGCGGTGTCTTGCGCTCGCAGGAGGCAGGCTCGGCGACGGCGCGTGTGGCAGAGGCAAAAGAGGCGCGCGGGCTCGCGCCAACATCGCTCGCGGTGGACGCAGAGGAGGGTCATCGGCGGCGGAGGTGCTCGGCATGGGGGAGGAGGATGGAGGAGGAGCAGCACGACTCCGCGGGGGAAGCAGAGGAGGCGGCGCGGGAGGCGCAGGCGCTCAGTGCTCGCAATGGCAAGAGCAGGAGGAGTGGCGCCACGTGGGGGCGCGCGGCCCGGTGGAGCGCGGGACGAGTGGCCCGGTGCCGATGTGGGGCGAGCAGCATCGACGGCGGTGAGCGGTTGCGCCGGTGGCGAGCAGGCATCGAACACCGAAAAATGGATGTTATCTGTTGGAGATGTCACCAAATGCAAGACTCTTCTTTTTGCTACTGTAGACGCAATGCACTGCTGTATTTGCCTCTCAAATTTGCACTCTATTGTTGGAGTCAGTCTAACAGCTGGCACCACGTGCTGCACCAAGGGTATTTCAACCATGGTAATAAAAAATACTGATAACACATGTTAAGACCAAAAAAAATACTAACAACACAGCTCCTTGGGGAAGGATGTCGAATCGTGGGTGAGGTCTGCAGCATCACTATACTTCGAGCCCAACAGCTGCAGGTCCTCCTCCTTGGATCGCACTGGCAGGGAGGGCTGGCTCTGGGTGATTCAAATCCTCTGTGTAGTTTTCATTTATTCCTCGACTATAAGAGGCACTTTACCAAATCTGATTCTCCGCTTTGTGTAATTAAATAATACTAAAACTCTCGTCCAGTCCATTTTGAACAAATTTAAGCCAATTCTGGCGAGGGATGCTCTAGCACCACCACATAACGGATTTAGAGCCAACGTAAATAAACCCAGATCAAACGACAAGAGCTCCAGGCTAATTACAATATGGTGTTAGATGATTATAACGAGTATGCGTACTGAGGCATGATGGCTCCGAAGAGCGGCAAGTCAACCATCTTATCTTATATATACTAATTAGAGGCTCCTTTTGAGGCGTCCACATTAATCAGAGCAAAATCCTAAAAATTCTCAAAAAAAAACAAAACATTCGGTCATCGAATAGAGTAGTAAACAAATAGTAGCCAATTGATTAATATGATAAATTACCCACCCACTACCATTATAAAAAACACCAAAAATACCCGTAGTAGCGAAACATCTTCAAACTGAATGGAACGTATCGTTTTAAGACTCAGAATTCCTTTTTAATGAAACCTTGGAGTCTCTCGCCAAGCAGTCCAGGTGTTTTTTTTTCATCTGGCCATCATTGTATAGAAGGTACAAATCTCCATCACGAATGGAGTAGCCAAGGTCTTGAGATTCACGGTGAGGTGAGAGATTCTGACACAATTTTTCATCTTGCGGCCATGAGCATCTCCGATGAACATTGCAGTCTCGGCAGATTGCTGGACGGTCCAGCGAGGCGGCAATATGCATCGTCTGTCTATTGTCGCTGACTGTACATCACCGTTATACTTGATCGGAAAACAATATGGCAGCCCATCTGCATGTCGTGCTTTTGGCTACTATATATGCTGGGGTATAATCTGCGACAGGAGCCTTTGGTGGCATCCATGAGTGCTCCTATAACAAGATCTTCGTCTTAGACACAATCAGGTAATCTATGTATGTTCCAGTAATTCCGTCGATCATAGACCATCCTTGGTTGCATGTGCCTGTTAGATCAGCAAACTCTGTATGTAATAATAACCATGCATGCATGCCTGTATAAAAATGTACAGATCTACTCTGGAATCGAGTAGATCTGATTTTCAATTCATATACTCTCTAATAGAGATATCAGATATGAGTGCAAATAAATGCTGATATAATCTGTATCACCTCAAAGAAGAAATAATAATTAAAATTTGACAAATATAATTTCCTCTAGCATGGCACACAAATGATAAATGAAAATCATCGTTATACTCAGAACTAATTAACAATGATGTTTTATTTATTTAAAACAATCTTTGCTGCAATCTTACAGGAGCTTAAATGGCCATTGATGTGGTGGGCACTACTACGGGAAATCATTCGTTTGCCGAGTGTCCGAAAGACTCGGCGAACACCAAAATACACTCGGCAAACGAAATGCAGAGTGCTACACTCGGCAGAGGACACTCGGCATATCTCGTATCGGCAGGTGTTGTTTGCCGAGTGTCCATTCTAATACTCGGCAGATATTTTTTGGATAATTAAAAAAATCACCATTGGCCGCCGCCATTGCCGCTGTTGGTCCTGGCCACCGCCGCCGCCTCGCCCTGGCCGCCACCAATGTCACACGAGGCCACGCGCCCCGCCCTGCCCCACCTGGATCTGCCGTCGCGTCGCCTTGGGGCCGCCGCCTCGCCCTGCAGCTGCGCCGCATGGGGGCCGTCACCTTGCCCTGCCGCCGCACGAGGCCACGTGGCCCGCCCTGCCCACCGTAGAGGGAAGGATGGAGGGAGGAGAGCTGCGCATGCCCCGTGCTGCCCCACCTGGATCCACCGTCACGTCGCTTGGGGCCCGCCGCCTAGGGGCTGCCGCCTGGCCCTGCCGTCGCGCCACCTGGGGGCTGCGCCCTGCCGGGTCTGCTGCCTTGCCCTGCCCGACGCTAAGGGAGGGAGGAGGAGAGGGTCCGCCGTAGAGGAAGGGAGGAGGAGTGGATCCGCCGCAGCGTTGTTGGGTCTGCCGCATGCCGTCGCCAGCGAGCAAGAGAAAGGGGGCGAGAGAGATGGGAGAAGACATGAGCGTGGGAGGATAAGGCAGACAAGGGGGAGAGAGAGAGAGAGAGATAAGGGAGAGAGAGAGGGATCCGGTGGGGGTAAGGAAGGATCAATAGAAATTCATGTGGTGCATCGGTGACATGGCGTGTTTGCCAAGTGTTGAGGAAAAACACTCGGCAAACAGCCTTTTGCCGAGTATTTTTTTGGCGGCACCCGGCAAAAAAATTCTACATATTTTGAAAAAATTATAAATTAGCAAATAAATTTTAAAATTAATCAAAATTTTGCCAATTTATATGAGCTGTTAACTATACAAAATGATTTAAAGTCAAAATAAAAACAATTCATCAATTTGACTCTAAGTTTTAATGACTCAATCTTAATTTTAAGGTGCTTCTACGGAGATTCTCCGTTTTGTAAACAATGTATGTGATAACTTTTACAAAACCTTCTCTACTTTATATCGTACCTTCTACGTGTGATACCGTCACATCATAAATAAATATTATGATTTTCCAACTTTATTTTATTTTCATAGAATTTAAAAATCAGTCGAACACACGTTAACGATCATACTGCTTATAAAATACATGGAAAATTTCTTTGTTTCATGGGTAAGGTCTTAAATTGGGCTAATGAACATGAATATAAATTTTATACTCATTGTATTATTTGTATCATTTGTAGGTCAAATTTGCCTTCATTCAAAAATTGCTTAAAATGTAATGAATTAACTAAAGATAGCAAGTGAGTACAAAAAAAACTTCAAATTTTAACATGGAGTTACATATTGAATGTGGTAAGTGGGAGAAGTTTTAAAAGGAGAAAAAAATTAATAGTTTGCCTAGTGCAAAAAAAATTCGGTAACCTCCCTTTTGCCGAGTGCCGAAAAAAACACTCCGCAAACAACCCTTTGCCGAATGTTTTTTCCGGCACTCGACAAACAAGGGAGTTTGCCGAGTGTTTTTTTTCCGAGAGTATTTTATTTTGCACTCGGCATATACGTATTTTGTCGAGTGTCCGATTAAATAAACTCACCAAAGGTTAGGGCACTTGGAAAACAACGATTTTCCGTACTGGGGGAAGGGAAGAATGAGAAGAGAAAGAAGGATTGACCTTGATTGTATTCATGTAATGGTCAGTATTGTTTGGATCCTCTACAAAAACCAAAAGGATAGACGAATGTTATTTTACTTGTAGGACACGCAAACAAGCCTTCGGCCTAGTGGTGAAAGCGCCCGAGTGACAGCCCACCAGTTTGGGGTTTCACCCCCATATCTCGCACCGGTTGCGAAAAAAAATCCCTCACCTTTCCCAATCAAAGCACTAGATAAAGACTCGCGTCATAACTCACACGGTCAGCTGAGTCCCTGTGTATGGTTGGAGAGGGGTTTAGAAATTTTCTTATCATACCCCATTTTGCAGTGAACAAATATGAGTACCCGTATGTGTGCCAGGATCAACTGAATCACACATACGCGACAAATTAAACTAAACAGAATAATTAACCATATCTCAAATGTATCACAGTATTTATTACAAAAGAACCCGTACGTCTAAAAGAAAATTATATCACTTTATTCAAATAGCAGCAGCAACAAGCAAGTGCAGTAGTTCCATCTTCACAGGCATCAAGCTGGGAACACCCGCCTAGTACTCCGACACGTTGTCTTCATAATTATCCCATTCCTCTCCTGTAGTGTAGTACCGGTTTGTACAGGAAGTAAAGCAAGTGTGAGTACGCGTGTCGTACTCAACAAGTGAGGAAACGGATAACTGGCTACAAGGATAGGGTATTTAAAGGGTTTATTTGCATAAAGCTAGTTTTATTTCGCAAATTGGCTTAAGCATCCTAATTACTGTGTGTGAAGAAACCCAACCAGCCCAAATCATCCCACGAACATCGATCGGGGCCCAACATACTCGTGACGGACCCGCCTCACGAAGAGGCGTTTCCGTCTCCAGGATCATCATGGGTGGCATCACGCGCTGTGATACCCGATATTCCAACATACAAACATAAGCATCATACAATGAATATAAGTACAAGTCTTACATTCATCCCAAGTACAATCGTACATCGAGTCTCATGAGCATCGAAGCTAATAAGTTTGGAAAATAACTAAACAGCGGAAGCATAAAAATACAATCGCTCTCTCGGCGATAGATCACGGGCATCCGGCAGAGATAGGTGTTCCTACCCTAGAACATCTTACCGGCACATCAACTCCTCTACTCATCCGGACCGCACCACTCCCAAGTATAGTGGCCGTCATCCGGAGTCCGATGATCCTGCCGAGCGTCATCGCCGACGTCGAAGTCCTGTCCCATGGGTCCTCCGAAAACCACATAGAGCAAAGCCGTGAGCAACTAGAGCTCACCAAGACCGACCCGTCAAAGTGGCCATCTACAGCCGACTCCTAGACATGCAAAGGCCAGGGAGGATAAAATTAAGCACTAAGCTGACCTACAAGTGAATCCTTACTTTCAACTTTTAGCAGTTTAATTAAGTTGCTCAAAAGAATAACTTTAATTTGCACTAAGCTACTGCATTACATGTTTCCAAACAAGTAATTAAGCAATACAGCAAATTTCTCATAATCATCATCATCAATGTTTCTCTTCTTACTACGTTCCGGCGCAGGGACAAGTGGTACTCGTTATCGTGAGGGGCAGCCATTCCAATCGATTTCATCCTGCAGGAGAAACCCGTCCGCACGTCACATACGCGCTTCCCAAAAGCCGCACGAGACAACCTTTCGCTCGGGCACCATAAGGTCGTCCGGGTCCTACCGCCCCGAGAAGGGTCCCTCACGCGATGTCATCCCGGACGTCATCCGTGAGTAGAGTGTTCCCTCCTCTCCTCCCAACAACCGCCTAGTAACCAAGGGAGTAGGGAAATCTTCCAACCTTACAGCAATCCATCGCTACATCGGTTTACTCGGGCCCATAAACTCCAGCATGCAAAATAGTACGTTCAAACTTAATCCACATGGGCCGGACACGACGCGGTCCTTGTGTGCACAAACGGGGCTACCACCTTGAAGACTCTTTCAGTCCTTAACTTTCCATCTAAGTTGCCCGTCCGGCCTCCAATTTTCCATTCTCATCTTGATACTTAGCATCGTGTCCAAAAGTGATTGTCCTATCTACGAGTGGTCTCCATACCACTCGACGGATCATCGCCCTATTTAGGCAAGCATCTAGCGTAGGGTGATCGAACCGGGATAAACAGGGTCCTACTGCATGCTAGGGTTTTCATCACAACTCCCGTAGACCTAATGCACAATACAGACCTACAAGCATAGTGATAAAATAAAATACTTAAATTAAAAGGTTGTGCACCGGGGCTTGCCTTGAGCTTGACCCCGAACAGCTGGGTCAACAGATAGCAGCAGCTTCCGGCTCCTCATCGCCGGTTACCACGTTCACCACCGCAACTACATAATGCAAAGGTGATGTGTAAATTACTGATAAAAACATGATATTGAATATTTTACTGAATACGTGCGGATTTCATCAATTACATGTAATTCATGAGTATAAATTAATTTGGTGTCCAGCGAGGTGAAAATGATTTAAGGTGAACATGATTTAAGTCCTATTCTTGAATTCCCTAAGAAGAAATTAAGCTAAATAATTTGCTTCTGTCTATGCTAAACTAAATGCACTATAAAATAGTACATGTCTCAAGGAGTCCAACAAAATTTAGTTTGCAATTTTTCGAGGTTTAGAACTCTAGATATGAATTTTCTAAGTTTGAATCTAGATATGAACTATTTACGAAATTGCCATCCGGGATTTAAATTTAAATCTCCGCGTTACGTGCCACACCGCGGACCACGGGGTTCGGATCCGCGTGTGGCTGTGGCCACACGGGATCCGGGCCGTGTGGCCCGCTCTGTGGCCTCACCGGCGCAGGGCCGGGAGGCGGCGGCGCGGCGGCCGGAGCGGCGTCCGTGGCTCGCGCGCGGCCCTGCAATGGCCCGAGTGCACCGCGCGTCCTGGCGAACACGGTGGTGTGCTCCCCGTGGCTAGTGGCTCACCGGAGAGGCGGCGCGACGTCGATGGCGGTGGCGGGGTGCTCCGGCGGCGGCGCTCGTCGCGGAGGAGGCACGAAAAGAAGAGCGGCTTGGCCGGGGAGCTTCACCGGAGCACGGGCTCTCCCGTCATGGCCTCCCCTTGGATGAGCACGGGCTGGAGGAGACGGGCGGCGTAGAGGCGGCAATGGCCGGAGCTCCGCGGCCGGGAAAAATGGGGATTTCCGGCGACCTAGTGAGGTGACAACGAAGGTTAGGGTTTGGGAACACGCCTCATCACCTTGCGCATGCACCGGAGCAAGAACGGGAGGGGAAAGCTCACCGGAGGGGGTGAATTTGGCCGCGACGGCGGTGACGGTCGGGGTGGAGCTCTTAGCGGATTTCTTCGAAATTGGTCGGTTTCGATCCGCCATTTTTGGGGGTTCTTGGCGTGGAGCGAGGGTGGGGGTGGGGAGGAGCTTGGGGCGGAGCGGTTTGGCTCGAGAGGGGACAGGGTGGTCGGGCGTCGAGCTTGAAGCTCGGGCGGCAATGGCGGCTTCGGGTGGGGAGCAATGGGAGAGGGAGAAAGTGGAGAAGGGTTCCGACCGGGGTTGGGGACCTCCCCTTTGTCCCTCCGACCAGGTGGGGACGCGGCCGAGAGGCGCCGTCCACGCGGCGCCGGCGTACGGACCGGTCGGGCGCGAGGCGCGGCCTTGGGGGCTGACAGGTGGGGCCCACCCGAATATGCTTTGGCATCTTTTCTTTTTCCTCCAATTTCCAAACGTGGCCCGATTCGAATTTGAATATTCAAATGCAAGGCCTTCCCAAGCTCAAAAATTCAAAAGGAAAATTTTGCTTGGTAGTGTAACTCTAGAAAGTGACATGCACGTTGAGTTTACTCAAAAATTCCTTCTAAATAATTTTTGGATATTCGGAGAAAAGGCTTAAAAGCTAAGTCTCTCCGATTTATTTGAGGTATCAAACCTTGATGAAATCCAATGGGGTTTTGTCCTAGATTTTTCAGTTGACATGCCCTACAACATATATTTTTGGTTGACCATACTTGTGTTGTAGAAATTTGAGTTGTAGTTCCAACCAAAGTGTTTTTTGAATTTATTCACGGTCCAAAACACTTTGCATGTCAATGAAACTTCTTGGGTGGGTCAACCTAGTCCTGAGATTAGTTTTAAAAATGCTAACTCGCAAAATTAGGACACGGAGTGTCACAGCCCTCCCCTTAAAGAAATCTCGTCCCGAGATTAAGATAAAGTACGGAGGAGGTGATTTGCGTACCTGCGGGTTCGAGTGGAAACTTCGGGTAGTGAGTGCGAAGAAAATCTTTCGACTCCCACGTAGCCTCCCTCGCGGAGGGGTGACTCCACCGAACCTTGAAGAACTTCCGGGTGCCCTGCCGGGTAACTCTTTCCTTTGTATCGACAATCTTGATTGGGCGTTCGGCGTAGGTCAAATCGGGCTGCAAGGGTACCACTTCATCCAACACTCGATCAACGGGTGCTTTGAGACACTTCTTCGGTTGCGAGACATGGAAGACGTCATGCACACCGACGAGCGTGTCGGGTAATTCAAGCTTGTAAGCAACAGCACCACATCCGGCCACAATGGGGTAGGGGCCTATGTAGCGGGGTGAGAGCTTGCCTCTCACGCCAAACCTTTGTACACCCTTAGTCGGCGAGACTCGAAGGTATCAAGGTCACCCACTTTGAACTCAAGCGGTCGGCGTCTTTTATCCGCATAGCTCTTTTGTCTTGATTTCGCTGCCTTGAGGTTTGCTTGTATTTCCAACACTCGCTCCTCGGCTTGTTGCACAAGTTCTGGCCCAAAGATGGTTCTCTCTCCGGACTCGGACCAACCGAGTGGAGTACGGCATCGGCGACCATAGAGAGCCTCAAACGGTGCCATCTTAATGCTCTCCGGGTAACTATTGTTGTAAGCAAACTCGCCAAGGGTAAGCATTCATCCCATTTCTTGTCATGATCCGGAACATATGCTCTCAACATGTCCTCCAATATTTGATTTACTCTCTCCGTTTGACCGTCGATCCGTGGGTGGTAAGCTGAGCTTCGAATTAATTTCGTTCCTAGGGACGCATGAAGTTGCTTCCGAAACGTCCCACAAATTGTGTTCCTCGATCGGAAATGATTGTCCTCGGCACACCATGCAAACACAGGATCCGCTCGATGTATAACCGAGCATACTTCCGAGTCGTGAACCGGGTGCTCACGGGTATGAAATGTGGCACTTTGGTCAAGCGATCCACGATCACCCAAATAGAGTCGAACTTCCGAACTGTGGAGGGCAAGCCAACAATGAAGTCCATGCTAATATCATCCCACTTCCATGCTGGAACACCGAGTGGCTGCAATGGTCCGGCGGGTCTCAAATGGTCGGCCTTGACCCGTTGGCAAGTGTCACACTCAGCGACGTAGCGAGCAATTTCCCTTTTCATCCTTATCCACCGAGTACCTCGTCCTAAGATCATGGTACATCTTATTGCTGCCGGGATGCATAGCATATTTGGCTAAGTGAGCCTCATCCGAGTATCTTCTTACGTAGCTCAGGGAACTTTCGGCACCACAATGCGGTCTTTGAACCAAACAACTCCCGCATCGTCCTCACGAAAACATGCCACTTGCCTATCTCCCTCTTTTATCCTCCTCTTGAGGTGAGCAATGCAAGTATCTGCTTTCTGCGCTTCTACCACTTCCTCTCGCAATGTGGGTATCAATGCCAAGTTGTAGAGCGACCCATGGGGTACAACCCGGATGTAGTGCCCATCCTTGACTGACTGAGTGGCTCGAAGGAGGTTGCAATGTGCCTTCTTGCTAAGCGCATCCGCAACGACATTAGCTTTCCTAGGGTGGTAGTGCACTTCCAACTCATAGTCCTTGATCAATTCCAACCAACGGTGTTGCCTCATGTTCAGGTCATCCCGAGTGAAAATGTACTTTAAACTCTTGTGATCGGTGTAGATGCGAACGAGATTGCCCAACAAATAATGTCTCCACACCTTCGGAGCGAGTACCACTGCTGCTAACTCAAGATCGTGAGTAGGATAACTCTGCTCGTGCTTCCCGAGCTGCCGGGAGGTATACGCAACAACTCGGCCTTCCTGCATGAGAACTCAACCCAAGCCTCCGCCCGATGCATCACGAGAAAACATCAAAAGGCTTCTCAAGGTCTGGTTGTGCTAGCACTAGGGCGGATGTCAACAATTTCTTCAACGTCTCAAAGGCTTCTGGCAAGCCTGATTCCACTCAAACTTCTTTTCCTTTTTCGAAGCTCGGTCATCGGTTTGGCAATCTTAGAGAAATTCGGAATGAACCTCCGATAATAGCTCTGCCAAGCCTAGGAAGCTGCGAATCCGTGGTACTGATTTCCGAGCTTTCCAATTAAGCACGTCCTGCACTTTGCTTGGATCAACGGATATGCCCTCCTCGGAAATGATGTGACCCAAGAATGGAACTTCCATAAGCCGAATTCGCACTTGCTAAATTTCGCGTACAGCTGGTGATCTCTCAATCTTTGGAGAACAATGCGAAGATGCTCGGCATGCTCTTCCTCGGACTTGGAATACACCAGGATGTCATCAATGAAGACCACCACAAACTTATCAAGCTCGGGCATGAACACCGAATTCATTAGGTACGTGAAGTGTGCCGGTGCATTTGTCAACCCAAAAGACATCACCAAATACTCATACAGGCCATACCGTGTAGAGAAGGCTGTCTTAGGTACATCTTCTCGCCCTGATCTTGATCTCGGTGATAACCTCGAGCGCAAATCAATCTTTGAGAATACCTTAGCTCCCATCAACCGATCAAACAAAATATCAATGCGAGGCAAGGGATATTTGTTCTTGATCGTGACTGCATTGAGAGGTCGGTAATCCACACATAAGCGTAATGATTGGTCCTTCTTCTTAACAAAGAGAGCTGGACAGCCCCAAGGCGAGGAACTAGGTCCGATGTAACCCTTGTCCAACAGTTCCTTCAACTGCTCTTTCAACTCTGCTAATTCCTTGGGTGCCATCTTGTATGGTCTCTTTGAGATCGGAGCCGTGCACTGGCTGCAACTCAATCTTGAACTCAATATTCCTGTCCGGAGGCATTCCCGGGAGATCCTCAGGAAACACATCAGGAAATTTGGTCAATAGCCTCGATGTACTGCGGGAGTACCGTTCTTGGGATAGGTCGGTCGAAGAACCTCCCGACCACGCAATGGGAAATTCAAGCCGACAGGGAAAGCATCTATATCCAATACGGCCTTATGACACTTCATCCGAACATCCCCGAATTATGTCAATGTTGCTCCCCTCAAGAATCATACAATCCGCTAGGTAGACTTTGGCCTTCAACAAAATGGGAACCTTTTTAACCTCATACGTCGCGGGTGTTTTTCCTCCCGCGAAGTAATCAAGTAACGGGATCTCATAAGGCTACGAAGTAACCTCCACTTATCCACATACGACTCGCCGATGAAATTGTGCGTCACCCCGAATCAAACAAGTACAAGAGCAGGGTGATTTTGAACAGAAAACATACCAGCCATCACAGGTGCGCCATCCGGAATCTCCTCGGTGGACGTGTAGTTCACACGCCATGTCTTCGCCGGGGCCCTGTTGTTGTTCCCGCGCTGCTGGTTAGGGGCATTGCTCCTCTGCTGGTAAGGGCAATCCCTAACGAAGTGTCCTAGACAGCCACAACCAAAGCAAGGGGCTCCAGGTGGTGGTGGACGGTTCCCTGCAGCATTCCGAGCAGGGCGGGGTGCTGGAGCACGCTGTCCCGTCTCGCTGCTACTGCGGGAGCCTCTGCTGCTGTGGGGGCCTCTCGTGGGGGTGCCGACCGACGTGGCGCCACCATAGGCCGAGAGCGGTAGCGCTGTCCGGAGGGGTCGGTGTAGATCATGCGGTACTTGGCCGAGGGTGGGTTGGATGGCCCCGTAGCACTCGCGGATCTTTTCTTCTCCGCCTGGACCCTGCGGTAGCCCTCCTCGGCGAGGATGGCATTGTTCACGAACTCCGAGAAGCTACCCGCCATGTTGAGGGTAAGGCGGTCCTGCAACTCGGCGCCGAGCCCCTCCATGAAGCGGTCCTTGCGCTTCGATCCGTGTCCACCAACTCGGGGGCATAGAGTGCCGGCCGGTTGAACTGCCGGGTGTACTCGTGGACGCTGCGACCTCCTTGGGTGAGAGCCATGAACTCCCTAGCCTTCCGGCGCATCACACCCGCCGGTATGAAGTGAGCGCGGAAGACCCTCTTGAAGTCCTCCCGGGTGGTCTACGTGCCGGCGGCCGAGTGGCCGGTGTGTAGCCCACCAAGCACCGGCGGCGCCCTCCAGCTGCTGCACCGCAAAGAGCGTCTTCTGCACTTCGGTGCGGTGGAGCAGTCCAAACTTGGACTCGGTGAGACGGATGAAGTCCTCCGCCCTCATCGGCTCGCCGGAGCCGTCGTACCTCGGGGCTGAGTGCCCGGGAACTCCTGGTACGTGGCCTCCCGCGGCGCCGCATCGCGGTTCCGACACGCGCGGTTGCCGTCCCCGACAGGTACCTGCTGGCGGAGCTCCCGCAGGAACTCGTTCTGCTGCTGCTGGTTATCTCGCGTGGCTGCGAGAAACTAGGCCATCATGTCCATGAGGTTAGGGACAGGTGGCGGCGGCGGTGGTGCGTTGTTCCTCGCACCCTGAGCCGAGCTCTCGGGCCTATCGCCATGGAGATCATTGGTGTTGCGTGTTCTCACCATTCTGTCAAGCAAAATCGTGAAACCCGTTAATCCAATTGATCCGCAGAAGAATAAACATTTGACATAGGGATAAACATGTGCTCAATTAATAGACCAACAGCAGTTGTAAAACACCAATGTAATGCTGAATTCTACAGAATGAGGAACATCATCAGCCCACACATCATACTGCATTACAGAGTTCCAATGCTGCACCATAGTTTAATACATAATCGCTAACACCACGGTACGATCACGTCCCAGCTAAAACAAGTTCTGATTACATCAAAAGGGAAAACAAGATACAAGGAGGGAGATCGGCTGCAATTCCCTACAACGCGCACTAATGTGCCGCTCAATCCTCCTCTGCGTCATCGGGATCCTCAAGCTGTTCTCCCGACGGAGAAACAAGGTCACCCGAGGTCGTGGTCCACGTGGGCTGTACTCGGTGAGGAAACGCAAGTAGCGGGCGTTGGCTGCATCTCGCGATGCTGCTGCCTCGTCTCGAGCCCGGGCGGTAGCCTGCACCTCCTGCTGCAGGTTCGCCACGAGGGTCTGCTGCTGCTAGAGCTGCTCGCGGAGTGTCGCGTTCTCCGTGGCGAGCGAGGTGACCTGCTGGTCCCTCCGGGCAACTCTAGCGTCGTTCCCTCGCATGGCTCCACGAGGATATTCACCTCTCTGCTCCGAAATTCGTGCTAGCGATATAGCTCGTCAGCATAGCACGCGGTATTCGCCAGCATGGGGTTGTAGTGAGGCGTGGTGGGGTCACACAACACTGCCATGCGGCGTCTCCAGCGGCTATCGTAGGGGTCACCGACCGGTATGTACAGGTAAGGTGTCCCTACGAGGTCAGGGCGTGAAGCTCACAAAACTTGGTGAAGGCCTCCAACGCTGCTGCGTCCCAAGCGCTGTGAAGCGCGAGACTCGTCGTGGTCACCATCCACGACGCCCGGCGTGGGGGTATCGCCTTGCCGGGCACAGCCACGTGCATGGTGCAAGTGATCATCCCACGCTCCACAAACTCCTTCCCTACATAGGCAGGAGGCTCGGTGTATCCTAGGGTCTGCATAGCCTGCCACAACATCACGGGTAAACCCTCGCGGTGCAAGCAATCAGACCACATCCAGCCGTTGTCCAAAACCTCAATGGCATCCTCCATCTGTTAGGTAAGATTCCCAAAAATCAATAAGCGACTTGCGATTATAGCATGAGCATGTAAAAGAATGCCTAATAGGGAAATCAAATGCAACGAAATTTTCGCGATCTAGCACAAAATGCCACAATTTCCCATAACATTCATAGTTCATACATCCATCGTCAACTAGCCATACAAATACACTCACACCTCCAAATGTCCTTCACTAGATGGGTACTACTCGATTTAGTCCAGCTATCGAGCATCAAACTAAACCTGCTGCTAGCTGCCAGTCAATCTACTCCTAATACCCTCCTGCCGAAGGAGGTCACTCCTATGGGTCGTCGACGTCGGACGCGTCGTCGTGTGGCGAGGGAGGTGCCAGGGCAGCCTGCAATTGCTGCTGCAACTGCGCGACCTGCTGCTCCAACGTCTGAATGTCGTGGAGCTGCTCCTGCTCCAACTGCTGGGCGACCATCAAGTTGGTCCGGAGGTGGTGGATATAGTGCTCCTGCCGAGCCACTCGCGCGTTACGGCCCGCCAGCTGATGGCGTGCCTCATCACGCTCCCGGGTTCGGTCGTCCCTCTCCTGACGGAGCTCGTCTTGCTCCTCCAACAGGAGGTTATGCTGAACCAGCAAGGCATCCCTCTCGCGAGTAAGGTCGTCACGCTCGCCCGTGACTCTCGCGGCCTCCCGAGTCTTGGTCTGCGGACTCGGACAGTGTCGGAGTGGTCCTGCGCGAGCGTGTCCATGCGCTCCCTCAGCTCTCGATAGACCATGGACAACTGGGTAACACGGTCCCGGAGGCGCGATGCCATCACGTCCGCGTCCCGGTGTATCCAGAAAGCGTCACGAGCGTAGCGGGCGACGCCGTGATAGCCCAACTATGTGCGAGCAATCCTCCGGAGACGTCGCTCGACCACCTCGTCAAAGTAGTCGAGTGTCGGGATCAGTTCAAAGGGGGTGCCCGACAAGGAGTCCTTGTGAGAGGTCACAAACTCCGTCAACACGAGCTGAGCCATCTTAGCTCAGCCCTCGAATGTGTTCTTGATGAACACTTGGTACTCCGTGTACCCTGCATCTTCGTCGGGGTGGTTAGCAACTTCCGCCTTCACCTAGTGAAGGAGGACCCCAGAAACTCTGACGCGCTGGATAAAGTACAGTGGGGGCTGGATGTATCCAAGAGTCTCCAACAGTGCCCACAGCATGCCCGGGAGAGCCTCTGTCAAAGCCTCCTCCCCAGCGGACCATGTCACGTCTGCGTGACTGCGATCAGACTCGCTGTCGGACGGCATCTACGAAGGATAGGAAAACATTTTACCACGTAAGCATGACGCACGGAAACAGGAATGTTAAGCCAAGAGCATCATGTGAACAAATATTTGGTAAATATTATCGAACGGTAAGTTTCCCCCAATAAGTCAATTCTGTCCCGGCGGTTCGACGCCGCACAGTCAACAAAACTGTGCATTTTATCCCAGAAAATGACAGAATTGGTCCTTCCTCATACTAAAAAATTTTAGTTCATCATCTCAGCTTTCCATCGAGTATTTGATCAACCCATTCCGCCAAACGGGCGAAAAGTTATGACCATTACTCGGCAGACTGTCCATTCTGAACAGCAACCTGTACAGCGAGTAAAAACTGACCAAAACGGGCCAGAACGGTTTGGAACCGGCCTTCCAAAAGAATACAAAAGTTATGGCCCATGTTCCCACCTTTCCAACAAGTACAAGATCACCCGCATCTAGTGCGCGAGCACAAAGATATGGTCAAAACGGTATGGACATACGATTCTGAAAACCCAGCTGAGGTAGTTTCCAATCAGAGGGAGGAATCTGCGATTTTCGACCCTGCAACCTCAAAACCAGTCTTTCCTGCAGAAAGTGCTCATTTGCCTTATTCCGACAATCGAGCTGGAAGTTATGGGGAAAACCAACCAGGCTGTCGTTACGAAAAACAGAAACAGCACCTCTGAACAAAGCAGAGCATAACTCCCTCTCGCTGGATCCAAACATCACAAAACCACGTCCAAAAATTAGTTGACTGCCTTAAGTTTCCAGAACATTTAAAATCACTCAAATCCAAGATTCGAGCAGAAAGTTATGAATTTTCTTAGCTTAGCTAGTTTCTGAAATTTCTGAGGTTATAAAATTCAAACTTTTAGGGTTGCCATTTTTATCATGAATGCTTCTTAATTACCCTATCCGACCTTACCAACGAAAAGAAAATAATAATAATACCATCTCAACGGTGTACGAATTTCGGGGTGGCGACCCGCACTCAACCACGTAAGTTAGTCTAAATTACCGACACACACCTACTAGCGTTGTTATGTACCTCCAGAAGATCCATTCCAGAAACAGTACATCAAATTCAAAAGAAACTACAAAAATAAGCACAGTTCTACAAGTAACGATCCATAAAAAGGACCGCCTTGTGGTAAGCCACGAGCCAACATTGTCCTGTATTCTTCGTCCGCGGGCACGGGCCGCTAATTTAAATGCAGACATACCGAGCCACGACCAGCCGTAGATGCGAGTAATTAAACAATCATAACCCAAGATTAGCTTTGCCACTGTTACAACTAATAAAGTCCTTATGGGCACGTCCTCACACGATAACGTCCTAGTTTTCGAAAATAGGCTGCTTAAGGTGTTGTAATATCCCCAAGACGGCTCCGATACCACGCTGTGACGGACCCGCCTCATGAAGAGGCGTTTCCGTCTCCAGGATCATCATGGGTGGCATCACGTGCTTGTGATACCCGATATTACAACATACAAACATAAGCATAATACAATGAATATAAGTACAAGTCTTACATTCATCCCAAGTACAATCGTACATCGTAGTCTCATGAGCATCGAAGCTAATAAGTTTGGAAAATAACTAAACAGCGGAAGGATAAAAATACAATTGCTCTCTCAGCGATACATCACGGGCATCCGGCAGAGACAGATGTTCCTGCCCTAGAACATCTTACCGGCACATCAACTCCTCTACTCATCCGGACCGCACCACTCCCAAGTGCAGTGGCCGTAATCCGGAGTCCGATCCTCGCCGGGCGTCATCGCCGACGTCGAAGTCCTGTCCCATGGGGTTCTCTCGAAAACCACATAGAGCAAAGCCCCGAGCAACTAGAGCTCGACAAGACTCGACCCGTCAAAGTGGCCATCTACAGCCGACTCCTAGACATGCAAGGGCCGGGGTAGGATAAAATTAAGCACTAAGTCGACCTACAAGTGAATCCTTACTTTCAACTTTTAGCAGTTTAATTAAGTTGCTCAAAAGAATAACTTTAATTTGCACTAAGCTACTGCATTACATGTTTCCAAACAAGTAATTAAGCAATACAGCAAATTTCTCATAACGATCATCATCAATGTTTCTCTTCTTACTACGTTCCGGCGCGAGGACAAGTGATACTCAGTTATCGTGAGGGGCAGCGATTCGAATCGATTTACATCCTGTAGGGAAACCTGTCTGCACGTCAAATACGCGCTTCCCGGAAGCCGCATGAGACAACCTTTCGCTCGGGCACCATAAGGTCGTTCGGGTCCTACCACCCCCGAGAAGGGTCCCTCACGCGATGTCGTCCCGGACGTCATCCGTGAGTAGAGTGCTCCCTCCTCTCCTCCCAAAGACCGCCTAGTAACCAAGGGAGTAGGGAAATCTTCCAACCTTACAGCAATCAATCGCTACATCGGTTTCATCGGGCCCATAAACTCCAGCATGCAAAACAGTACGTTCAAACTTAATCCACATGGGCCGGACACGACGCGGTCCTTATGTGCATAGATGGGGCTACCACCTTGAAGACTCTTTCAGTCCTTCACTTTCCACCTAAGTTGCCCGTCCGGCCTCCAATTTTCCATTCTCATCTTGATACTTAGCATCGTGTTCAAAAGTGATCTGTCCTATCTACGAGTGGTCTCCGTACCACTCGACGGATCATCGCCCTATTTAAGCAAGCATCTAGCGTAGGGTGATCGAACCAGGATAAACAGGGTCCTACTCGCATGCTAGGGTTTTCATCACAACTCCCGTAGACCTAATGCACAATACAGACCTACAAGCATAGTGATAAAATAAAATACTTAAATTAAAAGGTTATGCACCGGGGCCTGCCTTGAGCTTGACCCCGAACAGTTGGGTCAACAGTAGCAGCAGCTTCCGGCTCCTCATCGCCGGTTACCACGTTCACCACCGTAGCTACATGATGCAAAGGTGATGTGTAAATTACTGATGAAAACATGATATTGAATATTTTACGGAATACGTGTGAATTTCATCAATTACATGTAATTCATGAGTATAAATTAATTTGGTGTCCAGCGAGGTGAAAATGATTTAAGGTGATTATTTAATTTAATCTCCTTCATCAACTCCCATGAAGCATTTAAATCATTATCGCATGTGCAAGAAAATAATTCAATAACTCTAGCAAAACTAGGAAAAATAGCAATTAAATTGCCTCTGGTCCTTAAGCACATGTTATAGATAATAACTAAATTAAGCTTCATAATTTGGGGTAATTAAGTAATTAATAAAGTCCTATTCTTGAATTCCCTAAGAAGAAATTAAGCTAAATAATTTGCTTCTGTTTATGCCAAACTAAATGCACTATAAAATAGTACATGTCTCAAGGAGTCCAACAAAATTTAGTTTGCAATTTTTCGAGGTCTAGAACTCTAGATATGAATTTTCTAAGTTTGAATGAATTTCGGAACTATTTACGAAATTGCCATCCGGGATTTATATTTAAATCTCCGCGCTCGTGCCACACCGCGGACCACAGGGTTCTGGATCCGCGTGTGGCTGTGGCCACACGGGATCCCGGGCCGTGTGGCCCGCCCTGTGGCCTCACCGGCGCAGGGCCGGGAGGCGGCGGCGTGGGGGCCGGAGCGGCGTCCGTGGCTCGCGCGCGGCCCGCAATGGCCCGGAGTGCACCGCGCGTCCCGGCGAACACGGTGGTGTGCTCCCCGTGGCTAGTGGCTCACCGGAGAGGCGGCGCGACGGCGATGGCGGTGGCGGGGTGGTCCGACGGTGGCGCTCGTCGCGGAGGAGGCACGAAAAGAAGAGCGGCCGGGCCGTGGAGCTTCACCGGAGCACGGGCTCTCCCGTCATGGCCTCCCCTTGGATGAGCATGGCTGGAGGAGACGGGCGGCGTAGAGGCGGCGATGGCCGGAGCTCCGCGGCCGGGAAAAATGGGGATTTCCGGCGACCTAGTGAGGTGACAACGAAGGTTAGGGTTTGGGAACACGCCTCATCACCTTGCGCACGCACCGGAGCAAGAACGGGAGGGGAAAGCTCACCGGAGGGGTGAATTTGGCCGCGACGGGTGACGGCCGGGGTGGAGCTCTTCGCGGATTTCTTCGAAATTGGTCGGTTTTAGTCCGCCATTTTTGGGGGTTCTTGGCGTGGAGCAGGGGTGGGGGTGGGGCGGAGCGGTTTGGCTCGAGAGGGGACAGGGCGGTCGGGCGTCGAGCTTCAAGCTCGGGCGGCAATGGCGGCTCGGGTGGGGAGCAATGGGAGAGGGAGAAAGTGGAGAAGGGTTCCGACCGGGGTTGGGGACCTCCCCTTTGTCCCTCCGACCAGGTGGGGACGCGGCCGAGGGCGCCGTCCACGCGGCGCCGGCGTACGGACCGGTCGGGCGCGGGGCGCGGCCCTGGGGGCTGACAGGTGGGGCCTACCCGAAATGCTTTGGCATCTTTTCTTTTTCCTCCAATTTCCAAACGTGGCCCGATTCGAATTTGAAAATTCAAATGCAAGACCTTCCCAAGCTCAAAAATTCAAAAGGAAATTTTTGCTTGGTAGTGTAACTCTAGAAAGTGACATGCACGTTGAGTTTACTCAAAAATTCCTTCTAGATAATTTCTGGAAATTCAGAGAAAAGGCTTAAAAGCTAAGTTTCTCTGATTTATTTGAGGTATCAAACCTTGAGGAAATCCAATGGGGTTTTGTCCTAGATTTTTCATTTGACATGCCCTACAACATATATTTTTGGTTGACCATACTTGTGTTGTAGAAATTTGAGTTGTAGTTCAAACAAAAGTGTTTTTTGAATTTATTCGCTGCCCAAAACACTTTGCATGTCAATGAAACTTCTTGGGTGGGTCAACCCAGTCCTGAGATTAGTTTTAAAAATGCTAACTCGCAAAATTAGGACACGGAGTGTCACACATACTCATCAATACCATGCCCCCTAATCAAGTGAGGATTCCAGGCCGCTCGTGACCGTGAGCTCGGTTGTCATGACATGTTACACTCTGCAGAGGTTGTACCACTTTACCCACAAGTCGGCGATTCCGTCCCCTGTTGCTAGGTGGACTAAAGTCTCCTTTACTCAAACACAATTCCTATGATGTGATGCCAAGAGAGCACCGCAAGACATTTCATTAGGCTCTCCTCCCGGATCATACGTGGCCATTAAGGTTTCACCGGTACGAGACTACCACTCTGCTACGTCCTCCTAAGGGCCCCCTCTTGTGCCTTGCGAGTCTTGGGACGACCCGTCGGTCCCTGTCCCTCATTACCCATCCCACCAAATCTAACGATACTCGGGAGAGTCCCCTAACTAATATGTCAAGCCTACCCATATTAGCCTTGTGTTGGCATGGATTTCCGGGGGATCGCTCCAAGAACCGATCCTTATGATCTATAGCACGCATACCACAATCCACCTGCCCTCGGCACAAACGAAAACATTCCACGTGCTCAAATCTCTATGTTCGATGTTGCTAAAATTATCATTCCCAAACCTCATGTGATATAATTCATTAGTCAAGTTAAAATAAGTTTCCACTAAGCATGCTAAGCAATTACATAAAAAGCGATCCTATTCTATCCAGGTTAACAAGGCATGGCTAATTTCTCATGCAAACAGGCCATAGGTATAAATCCAGTCTGCAAAAAAGATCAAATAAGCAAGGACACTTGCCTTCTTCCTGCGTGGAGGATTGGTCAAACGTTTCGAAGTCTTGATTCTGAAAGTCCTCATACGATTGCTCCTGGCCTTGATGATCTCCTATACGCGCGTACTGATACAAGCATGATACACCAACCATAAAATAGAGAATGCAACAAGAGCAACCGGAATGGAGAAAAAACCAGTCATTATACAATAAATAATCTCATATTGCCCATCTATATACATTGTGTAAATAGTCTTTATAGCATTGATGGGAAAAGGTACCCATATACATATAGCCCACCCATATAAATAAACAATTTATTCTTTGATGCTTCTATCCTTCTATCTTTCTCTTTCTTGCAAAAAAGAGACCGGAACTGCATGATTTAGTCAATAGGGAGCCATATATTTACTTGTGTGGACTATGCATTGTGAGAATTTAACATAACTATTGCTACCTATTGTGGGACCTAGCTATAAAGACTACCCGTTCTTTATACAATGCGGTTTCCCTAAGTAGCAGCCAAAGGGATGTCATGAATCTACAAAATGCATGTGTTGCTAGGAATCAGAGGCCTAGGGAATCTTTCAACACCAGTAATTACTAGGCAGCCTCCCTATTGAAGCTCTTATGTGGTGCATGGGAGGAAGCAGCATGAGACACATTCTTCGCAAGGGAGATTAAAGAAAAGGGATCTGGCACTGGTTCTGGTACGGGAGAGGCCTGACCAGCTTAGGCTGATCAAAGGAATCAAAGATGAAGATGAAGAAGGTTATGTGTCCTTACTGGAAGCGATCGCCTGTGAAGAGAATTCAATGCTCATTGCATTTTGTCGAGCACGAGTTAATGAATAGGGTAATAGGTATATCCAAGTGAACAGTACGGGAACAACAATTAATAATATCCTTAGCTCCGGATCCACCATGCAGAAGGATACACTATGAAATATGTTGCAGGTATTACAATCGAGGACAACTAATGAACCTAGTAGGTGACAAAGCCACAAGTATACGTCATTTTATTGTTGATGGGAGAGTTTGCACATTAGAATATCCATTACACCTATGCAATACTACCTCCGTCCAGAAATATAAGCATTTGTTGACTTTCTGGCATCACATTTGACCACTCGTCTTATTCAATTTTTTTGTAAAAATATTATATTTTTATTATAATTTGTCTTATTATTGAATATACTTTAAGTATTAATGATATTTTTTTGTATTTCTGAAAATATTTTAAATAAGACAACCAGTCAAACACGACAATTGAAAGTCAACGAATCCTTATATTTTTTGACAGAGGGAGTACGCTGAAATGCAGAGCGGCACTATTAGTGAAGAGAAGCATCAACCTTGGTCATATACAAGAACAAAGCATCTTCCTGAGAGCAGACGAGTTCGAGGTTAATTCATAATTGCTCTTTTTTTTAAAGGAAACTGGAAGGGTTGGTACCACTACAGTGCTTCATTACAGACCAAAAGCAGTGAGTGCATAAGTAAAAACAAAAAAAGAGAAAGGAAAAAAGGCGAAAACAAAGAGCTATCTAGGATTTTTCTTGTATCCATTCTTTGATTCTAACCACATGCTTAGCTTTGGCTCCATGGACAACCAGTATCATGCTGTCATCTCCTTGAGGAACATGATTTTGTAATTATCTATTGATGGGTTGACATTGTTGAAAATTCAGTTACTAGAATAATTATGTCCATGAAGAATGGGACTTTGAGCTTTGTCTGTCCATTTCATAGCTTGTTGGGCCTGCAACCATGCTGTAATGTAAATACCAATGGATCGCCAGCACGAGGCCGTGAAGTTGCACCTTAGAAATAGTTGCTTTATGGTCTCTTCCTTTTGGAGGATGCACATATCACATGTGTAGGACTCTAGGACCATGTTTTTCCTTCGGAACATTGCGCTTGTATTTAATCTATATTGTAAGAGTAGCCAGAAGAACACCGTGTGCCTTGGTTGACATGATGATCTCCATAGCCAGATGAAAGATGGATGTATTGACATGTGACCAATGAGTTTCTTATATACCTATGAGGCTGACTATTCGTGTGTTTGTTTCATGTGCTTCCATTCTTCCTTTGAATTTGACAGCTGCATGTTGTTGATCAATTCAATGACTATTTCTTTTGTACTCAATGGTTGATGAAACATATCTCCAAAGTGTTCTTGTTCCTTAACCTGTGATAGCAGAACTTGGCTTAATTTTTTCAAATGAAAAGAGCTCGGGATATTGAAGACTTAGTGGGCTGCCATGCATTGAATGAGTTGGTCCAAACATTGACTCTTGAACCATCCCCCACTTTTACTGATGCTATCCCTTTATAATTGTCCATCAACTTCACTTTATCTCTCCAGCAAAATGAACCCTTATCTTGTGTGCTAGGCATTCTGTAATTTTGACAATAGCTTTCTAACAACAAGTGTACCCATGGTAGGTATTCTTTATTCATGGACTTCTGAATCTGTTTAAGAAGCAAAGCATTATTGTGAACTCTTAGCATTAATATTCCAAGACCACCTTCCGATTTTGGCATTGTCACTAGTGAGGGTGCTAAGAGTTCATCAAAATCTTTATGTCTGATGCTAAGAGTTCATCAAAACTCTTAGCACCCTCATTAGAGACGATAAAAACATGTCTAATATCAAAATATAGAGCATGTGAAAAATGTCTCTAAACGAGGGTATTATGTCAAAAATGTCTCTAAACGAGGGTAGATACGATAAAAACATGTCTAATATCATCTTACTTTTTATATGATTTCAATAACGTGTCCGAAAGTGTGTCTAATATTGTGGGACATGATTAAAGCATCTTTAAATACCATATTATTTTGAGATGTCCTCAAAAACATGTCAACAAGCAATTTTACATTGGATACCGATGGTTCAAAGTGTGTCTAAAATTGTACCATTTTGTGATGTTGTACAAAGCATACCAAAAAACGTGTTTATTGTATTATTAATATTAAATCATCTCTAAGATCATGTCATGCATGTTGACACATTCTCAAAATCGTGTCAAAAGGTGTCTCTAACTATTGATGTAGACACGTTTACAAAAATGTAGCAACATAAACATGTCTAGAGGCCATTTTTCTTGTAAAATGGAGGGAATATTATTTGCATTGTTGTGACATATCCAATTTCATGTCTAATTCTTTGAAACCTTATTCCTTTGTTTATACCGTTTAATAAACATGCGGTACTAAGTACACACCTATTTGCAAACTGTTTATATATATTGTTTTATCCTGAAGCCATGCTACACAATTTCCTTTTCTTTCGGAGTCCAGAATATTAACATGCAGCAGAATTCCCACACAAGTTTCAGTACCTATTTTCCTTGAAAACATGCTAGCGCATGCGGAGGCATGGGTTTGATGGACTAGTGTAGTCAAAGTAAGAAAAATAGCTATGAACCATTATAATTTACAGCGAAAATATTACATTATGTTATATCCATCAATGTTCAAGTTTCAATTTGTATTAAGCATCGCTAGAATGTAGATATTGGAGGCCTTGGCATATTGAATAGAGTTCAATACCAAATCAGCCTAGGCAATGAAACGAGTTCAATACAAAGTAATTGTTTGGATGTAGATCAAATTGCAAGATGGAATTGAACTTAGGGGAAAATAACAATTCTGTAACATCCACTGTCCAGCAACCAAAGAAAATATTACAAAAGAGTTATAAATTCAAATATAATCTGATTTGATGTCCGTCCACCCAATACTCCAAAAGCAGTATGTCAGAGGACCCTAGATAACCATAATCTAAAATGGTGTCAAAGTCTGGAGTTAGGTGCAAAACAACATAACGTTAGATTGGTGCTATGGCACTGCACGGTATAGTGAAATCTTGCGAGTGATGAGCTTATTTTGGCCAACAAATTTGTCCCTTAAAATGAACTTAATTATTTACTACATGACACCATGCATGATAGTCTCCGTTCTAGCTTTTGTCACTGTTTTGGACAAAATGCAGTTTCAAACTTAATGACAATGGCCTTATCTACTTGTTTGCATGTACTTTAAACTGCCAAGAGTCCACACAAGTGTGCGAGTAACCTTGGTCAACTGGATTTCTCATGCAAGTAAAACTAGGAAAGTTTGTTGTGAAGCTCTAATATATTTTTTTCAGAGCAATGCCAAAGAAAAAGAAGCGCTATATATTACTTGGGCATAGCTGATCAATTCTTTAGGGAAGTAAAAGTTCATGGTAAGTTTGGTTGATCTGGACATGCCAGTTTTTTTAGGGCCCGTACACGCTAATTGCAACACGAAAGAAGCAACATACCAGTTCCAGGACACTTGTTATGATAATTGCGATATAGTATGTGCAGTCCAAGAAATTGGAAAACCCTCTGTCGATATGGGCATCCATGTATGTGGTTGAATTATAACTAAGAAAAATAATGCAGTTCCAGTCCGAGTTGCTAGACTTCACAAACCTTTTGATCACGAATAGCAGAAGCCTTGCACAATGAGTGGACACACTTTAGGAAGACAAGGTGATAACCTCTGTCATACTAAACTGGCTTAACATGATACCTGATGGCTAAGAGGAATTTAACTAACTACAGAACCAGACAATCTGAAGTGGGTATTGGAGAAATCTGGAAAATTCTCCACAAGATCCCTTTACAAGCATTTGATGAATCCAGGGATGGAATCGTCAGGGATGAATCCAGTTTGGGAAGCTAAAGTGCCCTTAAAAGTTAAAAATTTTATGTGGCTGCTAAACAGAGATAGAATTCAAACAAGTGAACAGTTGAAACGCAAGAAGTGGAAGGGGGAGACAAACTGCAAGATGTGTGGCGAGATGGAAACTCCAGCTCATGCGATCTTTCAGTACCCAGTGGCAAGATTTCTATGGTGTAGCTTAGCAGAGTGCTTTGGATGGAATTACTGCCCAAATAGCATCCCCGATGCAAACTGGATTGTCTATAAAAGTAAATCAAGTAGTCAAATAGATGTGACCGCAGCGATCATTACAGCGGCATGTTTGGCTGCTTGGTTAAATAGAAATGAGTTTGTTTTTAGAGATGTGATTATAAACAAACCCGAAATGCTAATACATAGAGTTGTGATGTTGTTGCAGAAGTGGAGTGCACTCAGCTCTGGAAAAAACAGAGAAGGGATCCGAAAGCTGCTGTTGAACTACAAGAGACGGTGCACCCGAAGGAAGGTGTAGGGTAGGCAAGTTTGGAAGAAGAATCATGAAGATGAGGCGCAGAGAGAGTGAGCGTCTGGGTATAGATTCGCGTTTTGTAGGCCTGTAAGCGGAATTTGTTCAAATTGGGTGTAATCCCTTTTGTAAGTAGGCAGGCTGTGTTTGTTTTGGTTTGAGTTCTTTGCATATGCACTGTGACTGGTAAACCGGTATCCCCGGTACCTCATGTAATCTGTTGCTTTTTAAGTAATGCAGGGCGATAAGCCTTTCATCTAAAAAAAATACCTGATGGCGAAGTGCCCAGTGCGGATAGGAAAAGCAATGCATGCATCAAGTAATTTACCTTGTTAGAAGTGTAATAACTGAATAAAAGAAAATGCAGCAGGAAAGAAGCTACATTCCAGTTTCAGGACATTTGTTATGATAATTGCGATATAGTATGTGCAATCCAAGAAATTAGAAAACCCTATGTCGATATGGGCATCAATGTATATGGTTGAATTTGTGACAGACCCGCCTCACGAAGAGGCGTTTCCGTCTCCAGGATCATCATGGGTGGCATCACGCGCTGTGATACCCGATATTACAACATACAAACATAAGCATAATGCAATGAATATAAGTACAAGTCTTACATTCATCCCAGTACAAATGTACATCAGAGTCTCGAAAGCATCAGAAGCTAATAAGTTTGGAAAACAACTAAACAGCGGAAGCAAATAAGATACAATCGCACTCTCGGCGAAACATCACGGGCACCCGGCAGAGACAGATGTCCTTGCCCTAGAACATCTTACCGGCACTTCAACTCCTCTATTCGTCCGGGCCGCACCACTCCCAAGTGTAGTGGCCGTCACCCGGAGTCTCCTCCTGCCGGACGTCATCGCCGACGTCGAAGTCCTGTCCCATGGGGTCCTCTCGAAAACCACATAGAGCAAAGCCCCGAGCAACTAGAGCTCAGCAAGACTGACCCGTCAAAGTGGCCATCTACAGCCGACTCCTAGACATGCAAAGGCCAGGGGGATATGATACATTTAAGCACTAAGCTGGCCTACAAGTGTATCCTTACTTTCAACTTTTAGCAGTTTAATTGAGTTGCTGGAAAGAGTAAATTTAATTTGCACTAAGCTACTACATTACATGTTTCCAAACAAGTAATTAAGCAATACAGCAAATTTATCATAATCATCATCATCAATGTTTCTCTTCTTACTACGTTCCGGCGCAGGGACAAGTGGTACTCGTTACTGTGAGGGGCAGCGATTCGAATCGATTTACATCCTGCAGGAGAAACCTGACTGCACGTCACATACGCGCTTCCCGTAAGCCGCATGAGACAACCTTTCCCAGCCGGTACCGTAGTGTTAGTCGGGCCTAGCTCCCCGCGAAGGGTCCCCACGCGATGCCGTCCCGGACGTCATCCGTGAGTAGAGTGCTCCCTTCTCTCCTCCCAAATACCTGCCAAGTAACCAAGGGAGTAGGCTATCTCTCTAACATACAGCCACCATCGGTACGTCGGTTTACTCGGGCCCATTAACTCCAGCATGCAAGCAGTACGTTCAAACTTAATCGACATGGGCCGGACACGACGCGGTCCTTGTATGCACGAGACGGGGCTACAACCTTGAAGACTCTTTCAGTCCTTCACTTTCCATCTAGTTGCCTGTCCGGCCTCCAATTTCCATTCTCTTCTCAATACTTAGCATCGTGTCCAAAGTGTGATTGTCCTATCTACGAGTGGTCTCCGTACCACTCGACGGATCATCGCCCTATTTAAGCAAGCATCTAGCGTAGGGTGATCGAATCAGGATAAACAGGATCCTACTGCATGCTAGGGTTTCATCACAACTCCTGTATACCTAATGCACAGTACGGACCTACAAACACAGTGATGAAAATAAAATACTTAATTAAATAGGTTGTGCACCGGGGCTTGCCTTGAGCTTGACCCTGAGCAGCTGGGTCAACAACAGCAGCAGCTTCGGCGCCTCCTCGTCGGTTACCACGTTCACCACCGCAGCTACATGATGCAAAGGTGATGTGTAAATTTTGATGAAAACATGACATTGAATATTTTACGGAATACGTGCGGATTTCATCAAATACAATTAATTCATGAGTATAAATTAACGTGGTGTCCAGCAGGGTGAAAATAATTTAAGGTGATTATCTATTTTATCTCCTTCATCAACTCCCATGAAGCATTTAAATCATTATCACATGTGCAAGAAATTAATCCATTAATCCTAGCAAAACTAGGTAAAATAGCAATTAAATTGCTCCTGGTCCTTAGGCACATGATATAGATAATAATCAACTTAAGCTTCATAATTTGGGGCAATTCATTAATTAACTAAGCATTTAATTAAAATCCCTTAAAAAGAAATTTGACCTAAATAATTTGCTCCTGAAAATGCCAATTGAATGCACCATAAAATAGTACATGTTCCCAGGAGTCCAACAAAATTTAGTTTGCAATTTTTGGAGGTCTAGAACTCTAGATATGAATTTTCTAAGTTTAATTGAATTTCGGAACTATTTACGAAAATGCCATTCGAGATTTGAATTTAAATCTCCGCGCTCGTGCCACACCGAGGACCACAGGGTTCTGGATCCGCGTGTAGCTGTGGCCACACGGAATCCGGGCCGTGTGGCCCGCCCCGTGGCCTCGCCGACGCGCGGCCGGGAGGCGGCGGCGCGGTGGCCGGAGTGGCGGCCGTGGCCCGCGCGCAGCCCTGCAAGGGCCCAACGTGTACCGCATGACACGACGGACTCGTCGGAAAGATCCACGCGGCCGGAGGCTCACCGGAGGGGTGGTGCGACGGCGGGTGGCGGAGGGAGGTAGTCCGGCGGTGGCGCTCGTCGCGGAGAAGGCACGGGAGAAGGGGCGACTTGGCCGTGAAGCTTCACGGAAGCATGGGCTTCACCGGCACGCTCTCCGTTGAGGATGAGCTCGACCGTGGGTGGCCGTCGACGGGAGGTTGGCGGCGGCCGGAGCTTCGCGGTGGGGAGAAAACGGAATTTCCGGAAGTGTAACTCTAGAAAGTGACATGCACGAAGAGTATACTCCAAAATCTTTTCCGGATTAATTCTGAAAATTTAGAGAAAAGGATTAAAAGCTAAGCTTGTCCGATTTATTTGGGGTATCAAACCTTGATGAAATCCAGTGGGGTTTTGTCCTAGATTTTTCATTTGACATGCCCTACAACATATAATTTTGGTTGACCATACTTGTATGGTAGAAATTTGAGTTGTAGTTCAAACCAAAGTGTTTTTGAATTTATTCGATGCACAAAACACTTTGCATGTCAATGATACTTCTTGGGTAGGTTAATCCGGACCTGAGGTTAGTTTTAAAAATGCTAACTCGAAAAATTAGGACACGGAGTGTCACAGCCCTCCCCTTAAAGAAATCTCGTCCCGAGATTACCATTAAACACGGAGGAGGTGAGTTGCATACCTCAAGGCTGAAGCGGAAACTTCGGGTAGTGGATGTGAAGGAAATCTTCAAACTCCCACGTAGCCTCTCTTGCGGAGTGATGGCTCCACCGAACCTTGAAAAATTTCCGAGTGCCATTTCGGGTAACTCTTTCCTTTGTATCGACAATCTTGACTGGCCGCTCGTAATAGGTCAAATCGGGCTGCAAGGGTACCACTTCGTCCAGTACTCGGTCGACGGGTGCTTTGAGACACTTCTTCAGCTGCGAGATATGGAAGACGTCGTGCACACGGGCGAGCGTGTCGGGCAACTCAAGCTTGTAAGCAACCGCACCACATCCGGCCACAATGGGGTAGGGGCCTATGTAGCGGGGTGAGAGCTTGCCTCTCACGCCAAACCTTTGTACGCCCTTAGTCGGCGAGACTCGAAGGTATACAAGGTCACCCACTTTGAACTCAAGCGGTCGGCGTCTTTTATCCGCATAGCTCTTTTGTCTTGATTTCGCTGCCCTGAGGTTTGCTTGTAATTCCAGCACTCGCTCCTCGGCTTGTTGCACAAGTTCTGGCCCAAAGATGGTTCTCTCACCGGGCTCGGACCAGCTGAGTGGAGTGCGGCATCGGCGGCCATAGAGAGCCTCAAACGGTGCCATCTTAATGCTCTCTTGGTAGCTATTGTTGTAAGCAAACTCTGCCAAAGGTAAGCATTCATCCCATTTCTTGTCATGATCCGGAACATAAGCTCTCAACATGTCCTCCAATATCTGATTTACTCTCTCCGTTTACCCATCAGTCCGTGGGTGATAAGCTGAGCTTCGAATCAATTTCGTTCCTAGGGAATCATGAAGTTGTTCCCAGAAACGTCCCACAAACCGTGACCCTCGATCGGAAATAATTGTTCCGGGCACACCATGCAAACACAGGATCTGCTCGATGTATAACCGAGCATACTTCCGAGTCGTGAACCGGGTGCTCACGGGCATGAAATGTGCCACTTTGGTCAAGCGATCCACGATCACCCAAATAGAGTCGAACTTCCGAACTGTGGAGGGCAATCCAACAATGAAATCCATGCTAATGTCATCCCACTTCCATGCTGGAACACCGAGTGGCTGCAATGGTCCGGCGGGTCTCAAATGGTCGGCCTTGACCCGTCGGCAAGTGTCACACTTGGCGACGTAGCGAGCAATTTCCCTCCTCATCCTTGTCCACCAGTACCTTGTCCTAAGATCATGGTACATCTTATTGCTGCCGGGATGCATAGCATACTTGGCTAGGTGAGCCTCATCCAATATCTTCGTATGTAGCTCAGGAACTTTCGGCACTACGATGCGGTCTTTGAACCAAACGACTCCCGCGTCGTCCTCACGAAAACATGCCACTTGCCTATCTCCCTCTTATCCTCCTCTTGAGATGGGCAATGCAAGTATCAGCTTTCTGCACTTCCACCACTTCATCACGCAAGGTGGGTATCAAGGCCAAGTTGTAGAGCGACCCGTGGGGTACAACTTGGATGTAATGCCCATCCGCAACCGACCGAGTGGTCCGAAGGAGGTTGCAAAGTGCTTTCCTGCTAAGCGCATCGGCAACGACATTAGCCTTCCCGGGGTGGTAGTGCACTTCCAACTCATAGTCCTTAATCAGTTCCAACCAACGGCGCTGCCTCATATTCAGATCATGCTGAGTGAAAATGTACTTCAACCTCTTGTGATCGGTGTAGATACGAACGAGATTACCCAACAGATAATGTCTCCACACCTTCGGAGCGAGTACAACCGCCGCTAACTCGAGATTATAAGTAGGATAATTCTGCTCGTGCTTCCGGAGTTCCGGGAGGTATAAGCAACAACTCGACCTTCCTGCATGAGAACTCCGTCCAAACCTCTGCCCGATGCGTCACGAGAAAACATCAAAAGGCTTCTCAAGGTCCGGTTGCGCTAGCACTGGGCGGATGTCAACAATTTCTTCAAAGTCTCAAAGGCTTCCCGACAAGCCCGACTCCACTCAAACTTCTTTTCCTTCTTCAAAAGCTCGGTCATAGGTTTGGCAATCTTGGAGAAGTTTGGGATGAATCTCCGATAATAGCCTGCCAAGCCTAGGAAACTGCGAATCTGTGGTACTGATTTTGGAGCTTTCTAATTAAGCACGTCCTGCACTTTGCTTGGATCCACGGAGATGCCCTCCTCCGAAATGATGTGACCCAAGAATGGAACTTCCTTAAGCCAAAATTCGCACTTGCTGAATTTAGCATACAACTCGGTGATCTCGCAATCTTTGGAGAACAATGCGAAGATGCTCGGCATGCTCTTCCTCGGACTTGGAATACACCAGGATGTCATCAATAAAGACTACCACAAACTTGTCGAGCTCGGGCATGAATACCGAATTCATAAGATACATGAAGTGTGCCGGTGCATTGGTCAACCCAAAAGACATCACCAAATACTCATACAGAGCCGTACCGTGTAGAGAAGGCTGTCTTAGGCACATCTTCAGCCCCGATCTTGATCTCGGTGATAACTCGAGCGCAAATCAATCTTAGAAAATACCTTAGCTCCCATCAACCGATCAAACAAAATATCAATGCGAGGCAATGGATACTTGTTCTTGATCGTGACTGCATTGAGGGGCCGGTAATCCACACATAAGTGCAAAGTCTTGTCCTTCTTCTTGACAAATAGAGCAGGACATCCCCAAGGTGAGGAACTAGGTCTAATGTAACCTTTGTCTAGCAGTTCTTTTAATTGCTCTTTTAATTCGGCCAATTCCTTGGGTGCCATTTTATATGGTCTCTTTGAGATCGGAGCCGTACTCGGCTGCAACTCAATTTTGAACTCAATGTCCCTGTCCGGAGGCATTCCGGGAAGATCCTCGGGAAACACATCAGGAAACTCACGGACAAGCTGGGATATCGGTCGGACCCTCGACAATAGCTTGGTGTACTGCTGGAGTACAATTCTTAGGATAGGTCAATCGGAGAACGTCCCGACCATGCAATGGGGAATTCAAGCTGACCGTGAAAGCATCTATGTCCAATACGGCTTTGTGGTATTTCATCCAAATCATGCCCAATATCACATCCGTATTACTGCCTAGGAGGATGATGCAATCTGTGGGGTATACTTTAGTCCGCAAGGTAATCGGTGCCCATCTAACCTCATCTCTAGCTGTGATCTGACCACTAGCTGATTTTATCAAGTATGAAGATCTCATCGCACTACGGCATAACCCAAATTTCTCCACGAACGTGCTACTCGATGAAGTTATGCGATGCTCCGAATCAAATAATATAAGAGCGGGATGGTCTCGAACAGAAAACATACCAGCCATCACAGGAGCGTCGTCCGGGATCTCCTCGGTGGATGTATAGTTCACTCGCCCTGTCTTCGCCGGGGCTCGGTTGTTGTTCCCGCGCTGCTGATTAGGAGTATTGCCCCGCTGCTGATAGGGGCAATCCCTAATGAAGTGTCCTGGACGGCCACACCCAAAGCAAGGGGCTCCAGGTGGTGGTGGACGGTTCCCTCGCAGCATTCCGAGCAGGACGGGGTGCTGGGGCACGCTGTCCCATCTGCTGCTGCTGCGGGGGCCTCTGCTGCGGTGGGGGCCTCCGTGGGGGTGCCGATTGCCGCGGCGCCACCATAGGCCGAGAGCGGTAGCGCTGTCCGGAGGGGTCGGTGTAGATCATGCGGTACTTGGCCGGGGGTGGGTTGGATGGCCCCGTAGCACTCGCGGATCTCTTCTTCTCCGCCTGGACCCTGCGGTAGCCCTCCTCGGCGAGGATGGCATTGTTCACAAACTCCGAGAAGCTACCCGCCATATTCGGGGTAAGGCGGTCCTGCAACTCGGCGCCGAGTCCCTCCATGAAGCGGTCCTTGCACTTCCGATCTGTGTCCACCAGCTCGGGGCGTAAAGTGCCGGCCGGTTGAACTGCCGGGTGTACTCATGGACGCTGCGGCCTCCCCGGGTGAGAGCCATGAACTCTCTCGCCTTCCGGCGCATCACACCCGCCGGTATGAAGTGAGCGCGGAAGACCCTCTTGAAGTCCTCCCGGGTGGTCCGTGTGCCGGTGGCCGAGTGGCCGGGTGGGTAGCCCACCGAGCACTAGCAGCGCCCTCCAGCCGCTGCGCGCTGCGAAGCGTCTTCGCACTTCCGTGCGGTGGAGCAGTCCGAACTTGGACTCGGTGAGGCGGATGAAGTCCTCCGCTCTCATCGGCTCGCCGGAGCCGTCATACGTCGGGGCTGGGTGCCCAGGAACTCCTGGTAGGAGGCCTCCCGCGGCGCCGCGTCGCGGTTCCGGCGCCCGCGGTTGCCGTCCCCGGCAGGTACCTGCAGTCGGAGTTCCCGCAGGAACTCGTTCTCGCTGCTGCTGATTGTCTCGCATGGCAGCGAGAAACCGGGCCATCATGTCCATAGGGTTACGGACAGGTGGCGGCGGTGGTGCTTCGTCTCCCGCACCTTGGGCCGAGCTCTCGGGCCTCTCGCCATGGAGATCATTGGTGTTGCGCGTTCTCACCATTCTGCCAAGCAAAATCACGAAATCCGTTAATCCAATTGATTCGTAAAGAAAACACATTTGACATAGGGGTAACCAAATGCGCAATTAATTAAATAAACCAATAGCAGTAGCAAAACCAATGTAGTAATGCGAAATTTTACAGAATGAGAAACATCATCATCCAACACATTACACTCGCATTAACAAGTTCCAAGGTTACACCATAGTTTAATACATAATCGTTAACACCATAGTACGATCACGTTTTCCGCTAAATAAGTTCCGATTACAACAAAAGGGAAAACAAGATACAAGTAGGGAGGTCGGCTGCTATTCCCTACAACGCGCACTAATGTGCCGCTCAATCCTCCTCCGCATCGTGAGGGTCCTCAAGCTGCTCTCCCCGATGGAGGAATAAGGTCACTCGAGGTCCTGATCCACGTGGACCGTACGCGGTGAGGAAACGTAAGTAGCGGGCGTCGGCTGCGTCTCGCGACGCTGCTGCCTCGTCTCGAGCCCGAGCTGTAGCCTGCACCTCCTGCTGCCGGTTTGCCACGAGGGTCTGCTGCTGCTGGAGCTGCTCACGGAGTGCCGCGTTATCCGCGGTGAGTGAGGTGACCTGCTGGTCCCTCTCGGACAACTCTAGCCTCATTCCCTCGCATGGCTCCTATGAGGATGTTCACCTCTCTGCTCCGAAACTCATGCTCGACGGTATAGCTCGTCGGCATAGCACGCGGTGTTCGCCAATATGGGGCTGTAGTGAGGTGTGGTGGGGTCACACAACACCGCCAAGCGACGTCTCCAGCGGCGATCGTAGGGGTCGCTGACTGGTAGGTACAAGTACGGCGTCCCTACAAGGTCGGCGGCGTGAAGCTCACAAAACTTGGTGAAAGCCTCCAACAGAATCGCGAGGCTTGTCGTGGTAAATCGCGAGGCTTGTCGTGGTCACCGTCCACGACTCCTGGCGTGGGGGTATCACCTTGCCCGGCACAGCCACGTGCATGGTACAAGTGATCATCCCTCGCTCCACAAACTCCTTCCCTACGTAGGCAGGGGGCTCGGTGTAGCCTAGCGATTGCATCGCCTCGCCACAGCATCACGGGTAAACCCCCGCGATACAAGCAATCGGTCCACATCTAGCCGTTGTCCAAAACCTCAACTTCATCACCCATCCGTAACGAGATAAAATTTTCCAACATCAATAACGGGCATGCGGTCATGGAATAAAAACGTGAGGAATGCTTTAATACGGAAATTAAGTGCAACGAAAAATTACAATCTAGCACAAACATGCCACAATTTCCATAACATTCATAGTTCATACATCCATTACCAACTAGCCATACAAATACACTCACACCTCCAAATGTCCCTCACTAGATGGTACTACTCGATTTAGTCCAGCTATCGAGCATCAAAATAATCTGCTTCCAGCTGCCGGTCAATCTACTCCTAACACCCTCCTGCCAAAGGAGATCACTCCTACGGGTTGTCGACGTCGGACACGTCGTCGTGTGGTGGAGGTGGTGCCAGGGCAGCCTGCAACTGCTGCTGCAACTGCGCGACCTGCTGCTCCAACGTCTGAATATCGTGGTGCTGCTCCTGCTCCAACTGCTGGGCAACCATCAAGTTGGTCCGGAGGTGGTGGATATAGTGCTCCTGCTGAGCCACTCACGCGTTGCGGCCCACCAACTGCTGGCGTGCCTCATCGCGCTCTCGGGTGCGATCGTCTCTCTCCTGCCGAAGCTCGTCTCGCTCCTCCAGCAAGAGGTTACGCTGCACCAACAGGGCATCCCTCTCGCGGGCGAGGCCGTCACGCTCGTCCGCGACTCTCGCGACCTCCCGGGTCTTGCTCTGCAGACCCTGGATCGCGTCGGAGCGCTCCTGCGCAAGGAGGTCCAAGCGTTCCCTTCGCTCGCGACGGACCAGGGACAACTCGGTCACCCGGTCTCGGAGGCGCGTAGCCAGCGCGTCCGCGTCCCGGTGTATCCGAACGCCTCGCAAGCGTAGCGAGCAACGCCGTGGTAACCCAACTCCGTGCGGGCAATCCTCCCGAGACGGCGTTCGACTACCTCGTCGTAGTAGTCAAGTGTTGGGATCAGCTCGAAAGGGGTGCCCGACAAGGAGTCTTTGTGAGAGGTCACAAACTCCGACAGAATGAGCTGAGCTATTTTAGCTCGGCCCTGGTAGGTGTCCTTGGAGAACACTTGGTACTCCGTGAACCCTTCCTGCTCGTCGGGGTGGTGAGCAACCTCCGCCTTCACCTTGTGAAAGACGACCCCAGAAACTCGGCTGCGCTGTGTGAAATACAGCGGGGGCTGAGTGTGTCCAAGAGTCTCCAACAGCGCCCACAGCAAACCAGGGGAAGTCTCCGTCAAAGCCTCCTCCCGGCGGACCACGTGCTGTCGGCGTGACCGCGGTCGGGCTCACTGTCGGATGGCATCTGCGAAGGGTAAGAAACAAATTTTACCACGTAAGCATGACGCACTGAAAGAGAGGATGCTAGACCAAGAGCATCATGTGAGCAAACAAATGAGAACGATTAACAAAAGATGAATTAGTCTCCATTAGTCAAATCCTGTCCCGGCGATCCAACGCCGTACAGTCAACAAAACTGTGCATTTCATCCAGAAAATGACGGAATTGGTCCATCCTCATACTAGCAATAATTTAGCTTATCGACTCAGCTTTCCATCGAGTATTTGATCACCCCATTCCACCAATCGAGCGAAAAGTTATGAACATTACTCGACAGACTGTCCATTCTGAACGGAGAGCTGTATATCAAGTAAGAACTGAGCAAAACGACCAGATCGGTTTAGAACTGGTCCTCCAAATGAATACAAAAGTTGTGACTCATGTTTCAACCTTTCCAACGAGTACAAGATCACTAGTACCCAACTCATGAGCACAAAGATATGGTCAAAATGGTACCGACATACGACTCTGAAAACAGATCCGAGGCAGTTTCAGTTCAGAGGGAGGAATCTGAGATTCTCGACCCTGCAACCTCAAAACCAGCCTTTTCTCAGAGTACCAAAGTTGTAGCTCGTGATTCAATCTTTCCAGAAAGTGCTCATTTGCCTTATTCTAACAATCGAGCTGGAAGTTATGGGGAAACCATCCCGGCTGTCGTTCTGAAAAACAGAAACAGCACCCCTGAACCAAGCAGAGCATAACTCCCTCTCTCTGGATCCAAACGGCACCAAACCACGTCCAAAAATTAGTTGGCTTCCTATGGTTTCCAGAACATCTGGAAGCGCTCGAATCGGAGGTCCGAGAAAAAAGTTACGGATTTTCTTAGCTTAGCTAGTTTCTGAAATTTCTGAAGTTATAAAACTTCAACTTTTAGGTGGGACCATTTTTATTATGAATGCACCTAATTTACCCTATTCGTCCTCACCCAACAGAAAGAAAATAATAATTATACCGTCTCAACGGTGTACGGATTTCAGGGTGGCAACCCGCACTCAACCACGTAAGTTAGTCTATATTATCGACTCACACCTACTAGCGTTGTTATATACCTACAGAAGATTCATTCCAGAAACAAGTACATCAAATTCAAAAGAAACTACAAAAATAAGCACAGTTCTACAAGTAACGACCCATAGAAAGGATCGCCCCGTGGTATGCCACGAGCCAACATTGTCCCGTATTCTCCGTCCGCGGGCACGGACCGCTAATTTAAATGCGGACATACCCGAGCCACAGCCGTAGATGCGAGTAATTAAACAATCATAACCCAGGGTTAGCATTGCCACCGTTACGACTAATATAGTCCTTACGGGCACGTCCTCACACGATAACGCCCTAGTTTTCGAAAATAGGCTGCTTAAGGTGTTGTAATATCCCATGACGGCTCGATACAACGCTGTGACAGACCCGCCTCACGAAGAGGCGTTTCCGTCTCTAGGATCATCATGGGTGGCATCACGCGCTGTGATACCCGATATTACAACATACAAACATAAGCATAATGCAATGAATATAAGTACAAGTCTTACATTCATCCCAGTACAAATGTACATCGAGTCTCGAAAGCATCGGAAGCTAATAAGTTTGGAAAACAACTAAACAAGCGGAAGCAAATAAGATACAATCGCACTCTCGGCGAAACATCACGGGCACCGGCAGAGACGGATGTCCTTGCCCTAGAACATCTTACCGGCACTTCAACTCCTCTATTCGTCCGGGCCGCACCACTCCCAAGTGTAGTGGCCGTCACCCGGAGTCTCCTCCCGCGGACGTCATCGCCGACGTCGAAGTCCTGTCCCATGGGGTCCTCTCGAAAACCACATAGAGCAAAGCCCCGAGCAACTAGAGCTCAGCAAGACTCGACCCGTCAAAGTGGCCATCTACAGCCGACTCCTAGACATGCAAAGGCCGGGGGATAGGATACATTTAAGCACTAAGCTGGCCTACAAGTGTATCCTTACTTTCAACTTTTAGCAGTTTAATTGAGTTGCTGAAAAGAGTAAATTTAATTTGCACTAAGCTACTGCATTACATGTTTCCAAACAAGTAATTAAGCAATACAGCAAATTTATCATAATCATCATCATCAATGTTTCTCTTCTTACTACGTTCCGGCGCAGGGACAAGTGGTACTCGTTCATCGTGAGGGGCAGCGATTCGAATCGATTTACATCCTGCAGGAGAAACCTGATCGCACGTCACATACGCGCTTCCCGTAAGCCGCATGAGACAACCTTTCCCAGCCGGTACTCGTAGTGTTAGTCGGGCCTAGCTCCCCGAGAAGGGTCCCCACGCGATGCCGTCCCGGACGTCATCGGTGAGTAGAGTGCTCCCTTCTCTCCTCCCAAATACCTGCCAAGTAACCAAGGGAGTAGGGTATCTCTCTAACATACAGCCACCATCGGTACGTCGGTTTACTCGGGCCCATTAACTCCAGCATGCAAGCAGTACGTTCAAACTTAATCCACATGGGCCGGACACGACGCGGTCCTTGTGTGCACGAGACGGGGCTACAACCTTGAAGACTCTTTCAGTCCTTCACTTTCCACCTAGTTGCCCGTCCGGCCTCCAATTTCCATTCTCTTCTCAATACTTAGCATCGTGTCCAAAGTGTGATTGTCCTATCTATGAGTAGTCTCCGTACCACTCGACGGATCATCGCCCTATTTAAGCAAGCATCTAGCGTAGGGTGATCGAATCAGGATAAACAGGATCCTATCGCATGCTAGGGTTTCATCACAACTCCCGTAGACCTAATGCACAAGTACGGACCTACAAACACGAGTGATGAAAATAAAATACTTAATTAAATAGGTTGTGCACCGGGGCTTGCCTTGAGCTTGACCCTGAGCAGCTGGGTCAACAACAGCAGCAGCTTACGGCGCCTCCTCGTCGGTTACCACGTTCACCACCGCAGCTACATGATGCAAAGGTGATGAGTAAATTTTGATGAAAACATGACATTGAATATTTTACGGAATACGTGCGGATGGATTTCATCAAATACATTTAATTCATGAGTATAAATTAACGTGGTGTCCAGCAGGGTGAAAATGATTTAAGGTGATTATCTATTTTATCTCCTTCATCAACTCCCATGAAGCATTTAAATCATTATCACATGTGCAAGAAATTAATCCATTAATCCTAGCAAAACTAGGTAAAATGGCAATTAAATTGCTCCCGGTCCTTAGGCACATGATATAGATAATAATCAACTTAAGCTTCATAATTTGGGGCAATTCATTAATTAACTAAGCATTTAATTAAAATCCCTTAAAAAGAAATTTGACCTAAATAATTTGCTCCTGAAAATGCCAATTGAATGCACCATAAAATAGTACATGTTCCCAGGAGTCCAACAAAATTTAGTTTGCAATTTTTGGAGGTCTAGAACTCTAGATATGAATTTTCTAAGTTTAATTGAATTTCGGAACTATTTACGAAAATGCCATTCGAGATTTGAATTTAAATCTCCGCGCTCTGTGCCACACCGAGGACCACAGGGTTCTGGATCCGCGTGTGGCTGTGGCCACACGGAATCCGGGCCGTGTGGCCCGCCCTGTTGGCCTCGCCGCGCGCGGCCGGGAGGCGGCGGCGCGGTGGCCGGAGTGGCGGCCGTGGCCCGCGCGCAGCCCTGCAAGGGCCCAACGTGTACCGCACGACACGACGGACTCGTCGGAAAGATCCACGCGGCCGGAGGCTCACCGGAGGGGTGGCGCGACGGCGGGTGGCGGAGGGAGGTAGTCCGGCGGTGGCGCTCGTCGCGGAGAAGGCACGGGAGAAGGGGCGACTTGGCCGTGAAGCTTCACGGAAGCATGGGCTTCACCGGCACGCTCTCCGTTGAGGATGAGCTCGACCGTGGGTGGCCGTCGACGGGAGGTTGGCGGCGGCCGGAGCTTCGCGGTGGGGAGAAAACGGAATTCCGGTGACCTAGGGAGGCAAAGGAGGGGTGTTAGGGTTTGAGGATGAGCTCCACCACCGTGCGCACCCACCGGAACACGATGGAGGGAGAGGGACTCACCGGAGAGGCGGCAATTCGGTCGCGGCGTCTACGGTGGCCGGAGTGAGCTTGTCGGAGATTCCTTTGGAATTAGGCCGATTTAGTTCACCATTGTTGGGGCTTTTGGCCGTGGAGCAAGTGGAGGTCGGGGCGGAGCTTTGGGTGTGCTCGGCCCGAGCTGCGGCGGCCGGAGTTGGTGGCGCGGCGAGCTCCAAGGGGCGGCGGGGATGGCGGTGGGGTGGGGGAGTGCAGGAGAGAGCGAGAGAGAGAGAAATGGGGGGGGGTGCCGACCGGCCTTGGGTTCCCCCTTTGCCCCCGACCAGGAGAACCGCGGCCAGGGCGCTGGCGCCACGCGGCACCGGCGTACGGCCCGGTCGGGCGCGGGGCGCGGCCCTGGGGGCTGACAGGTGGGGCCCGCGGTATATGCCTTGGCATCTTCTCTTTTCCCCCAATTTCCAAACGTGGCTCAATTCGAATTTGAAAAATCAAAAACAGAGCCTTCCCACGTTCGAAAATTTAAATGGAGAATTTTGTTGGAAAGTGTAACTCTAGAAAGTGACATGCACGAAGAGTATACTCCAAAATATTTTCCGGATTAATTCTGAAAATTTAGAGAAAAGGCTTAAAAGCTAAGCTTGTCTGATTTATTTGGGGTATCAAACCTTGATGAAATCCAGTGGGGTTTTGTCCTAGATTTTTCGTTTGACATGCCCTACAACATATAATTTTGGTTGACCATACTTGTATGGTAGAAATTTGAGTTGTAGTTCAAACCAAAGTGTTTTTGAATTTATTCGGTGCCCAAAACACTTTGCATGTCAGTGATACTTCTTGGGTAGGTTAATCCAGACCTGAGATTAGTTTTAAAAATGCTAACTCGAAAAATTAGGACACGGAGTGTCACAGAATTATAACTAAGAAAAATAACACAGTTCCAGTCTGAGTTGCTGGACTTCACAAAGCTTTTGATCACGAATAGCAGAAGCCCTGCACAATGAGTGGACACACTTTAGGATAGAGAAGGTGATAACCTCTGTCATACTAAACTGGCTTATGCTACATGATACCTGATGGTGAATTGCCCAGTGAGGATGGGAAAAGCAATGCATGCATCAAGCAATTTACCTTGTTAGAACTGTAATAATTGAATAAAAGAAAAATGGAGCTTGTGCCTGAGTTTTTGGTATGGTGATGAGTCAGGACTTCATGTTCTTGGAGGCTTGTGTTCCTATAGAATTTACTGAAAGTAGCTATAGAAAGATCTAGGCCTTTACGATCCGTCCCTTGCTGGTTGCTATGTGGTGTCACCAATCCTCAATTGTTTACTAACCACCGGCAGATAGGCAAAGTTGCAGGTCGGCAGGGGCGCAACACAGAGCCTGAGGAGAGAAGAGGAATTGATGGATACACGATGCCAGGGCTCGATCAAAATACCCACCCTTGTTGGCTTGGGCATCAGATGTATACGACAGCAATTGCTTGTTGTTTCATGTACGACTCCGTGTTGATTGCATTCTCGCAAAGCACGCTGGCTGGTTTAGCTCCATCCAGATCGATCATGATTCTAGTAGCGATCAGACGTACGACTGTGTTGATTGCGTTCTCGCAAAGCACTATCCTAGCTTTTCCTAGTCCAGAACTACCGAACTGAATATAAACAACATATATAATGTATTTTTACATTTTTTCTGTTACTTATTATTTAAAATAGTGACCACCCGTCAGGTTCGTTGAGCTAGTGGAGTTAGAAACAAGTAGCTAGCTGTGTGTGCGTGTTTGAAAACGTGATTGACAACTGTATCTGCGAGTATATGAAAAATTCATGCGTGCTAAGTCCCTTCAATATGCAATTTTAACTGATGTGTATTTCAAATTGTCACACTGAATCACCAACAATTCAAACAAAGAAATATTTGCAAAAAATATGTCAGAGATACCATGCTATGTCTGTGACAATGAATCGGGGAAAACTCTAGTAACATTAACTGTTTTCTGAACTCGGATCTTTCCTGCTTATATGCTTTTTATACACGAGCACAGGTTCAGGATGGTATTGTTGCTCCTCAGTATGTGCCTTTAGAGATTCAGTTGGATGATTTATTTACCAAGGCACAGACTGGCACCAGACATATGTTTTATCTCTCCAAACTCAGTGTTCTTGATCCACCCTGCGTTTGAGGGGGAGGGGGTGTTAGATGTATATGTATTATTGTAGTTTCCCTCTTGTATAAGAGGCTTTGTGGATATTTACCCACACCTATACATGTATATATTCTGGCCTAGTGCCCTCATATTAAATACAAGTGTTATTCATAACAGCACCAAAGTACATGAGGAGCATGTCTCTATTAATAATCTCCTAACTCTTGATTCTCTTAACTTCATACTAGCTGAAGATTCGAAGGGAAGCTGAAATGTTAAGTCGCACATTGTTGAAAAAAGAGTTCATGTGCTTCGTACATTCAGTAGAGAATAGTATCTTTTTCAGTCACTATGACATGGTCTGTTCCTTACATGAGCATGCAATTTATATCCACGGGGTCCTGCGCCCACCCCAAATTTCACCGGTAGATTACAGTCTATGTCAAGATTCATGCCAAACTACCATTTCACTTCCGTCCGCTACCGTTCCATGCACTGGCAGCAGCAGGACCAACACCGTCCGGCGCAGACAGTATGCAGATGCAGCAGCAGGTGGGCCAACACCTCTATCCCTCCCCTCTGTTTTCCCTCACCCTCCGTCCGTCCTCTGTTTTTTGGTAAAAACAGGGCACATCTCGCCTTGGAACTGTCTAGCCGCCAAGCAGCACACCATCAGAGCAGCACGAGGCGGGAGGTGGCGTGTACAGGCGGCCAGAGCAGAGAGGCAGGAGCTCAATACGCAATAAAGCGAGGGGGCGGTGGGCGCGGTCTCGGTGGATTCAGCCGCCGCCGCCGCTCCATGCGTGTGCCGCGGAGCAAGATCCGTGTGTGCTGCTGAGTGCGCTGTCGGAGTCCCAAGCTGCCTGCTGTCAGAGGTCCCCGCGCAGTGGCCACCCGTTGGATCCCGCCATCGCCATCGCCCCTCCGTGTCCCTGTGGCCACCGCCGTGCCTCACCCCGCCGTCGCTCCTCGCCTTAGGAGGTGAGGGGCGAGTGGAGGGGGAGGAGAGGTGAGGCCGGAGAGGGGGCTGGCGGAGAGAGGGATAGAGGGAGGGGCCAGCGCCATGAGATGAGAGGGGAGGGGGCAGGCAGCAGTGACGGATGGTGCGCAGCGGCCAAGAGTAGAGGTATGGGGAGAGCATTTACATCGCTTTCGCTAGCGGTGTTGATGAGCGGCTGGTCCCAAACTCCCAGTGGTCCCATGGTCTAATGTCGATGTAACACCGTTTCAGATTTTTGAGGGGGAGGGGGGCACTGATCACCGTGGTCATAAAGTAGTTTCCCTTCTTACATTCAGTAGAGAATAGTTTATTCACAATTTACACCTATACAACTGTATTTTCTCAGTACTTTACGACTTACGTTATGAATGGCCTTTAAACCCCTACTTTTATATACTTTGTCCATTCTCATCATAGCATTATATGTCTCATTCACATCCATGTCTACAATATTAATCTTAGTTTATATAAAACCCGCAGCACCGCACGAGGGTATTCAACTAGTACATATATTAGAGTGTGGTGATATATATGTCGGCTGATTTAGTTCATAAACAGAACCTAGAGACATTGCATAAATTTTCTGCGCTGCTATTTATACCAAGAATTTACGATTCTGTTTTATTTTTCCACAACACCGGTCAATGTTGCATGTCCTTTTGCACGTAGTAATAATGCAAACATTAAAGGAGACTACAGAATGAGTAGGTGTAGCTAAATATAACTTTTTACAGGCTCTGGAAGGACCATTGGGAATCTAAATATTATCATGTTCAATTTGCAGTTCATCCAAAAGCATTAAAAGCTGTAACATGCAACTTTTTCCTAAAGCCTATCACTCGAATTGCACTTTGCTATAATGTGATAAATATCACGAAATGATTATACAGTTAATTCAGTTTTCATAAAAACTCAGAACTACAAAAAACAATCAATTTTATTCCAATGAAATTCTCATAGGTGATATGAAATTAAAACTACAAAATATTTTCATAAATTATCCTGAGTTGCATCATGGGACTCACTACCGAGCATCATCCTCTCTCTACGTCTCTTTGCAAGGAACAGAGATGGGTCAATAGATATTCAGATGGGTAATACCAGTGTTTTAATAGAATTCAGTACAAGACCTTAATTTTATTCAACACCGAATATGAGGTGCACTGAATAAGACTCGTGGTTCAGTAACAAAACTAAAGTTTCTACTGAAGGTGTGAGTTTACCACAGCCCAGAAAATGATATTTTTGGAAGCGCATCAAGGAACATTATTCAACACGGAACATAGATGGTTGTAAGTCACACAACTAATGGCCTGCACTAATAAAAGCACTGTTTTCCTAATTTCATTTAGACTGATCCATTTTCAAATGTAATGCATGTAGCTAAAATATCAGGTCCAGCATTTCGTGATCAGGAACTCTTGTCTTGAAGCTATTTAACCGCGTTTGGTACTCAGTTTCTTCACATTTGCAGGGCAAACCTACTGCAATGTGTTCTGTTTCAATTGTAGGCATGTAGATGCAGTTAAGGCACAAACTTTTGCAAACGTATGTATAGTGCCACTTGTTGATTAGCGTATGTTTCTGTCGATTTTACTTCTCGGGTAAACAGATGCAACCCTTATGTCTCACTCTGCTTGTGCTGCGTATCAGATTTTTTGGGTAAGCCAGGATTCAGCATGATCCGATTCTGGTTTTACTAGTCCAGAACTGTCCAACTGAATAATTATAAACAACATAATGTAATTTCACAATTTTGTGCGACCACATGACGGAGCAGGCGGGGAGAGCTCAATGGTTACTTCACTTCTCTTGGGCCCTGGCAGTACCTCCGATTGATCATGTAACTCATCCATCCCTCGGGAGATGAGAAACGGGCGACGCATGCCACCGGTACCTCGATCACGTCCCATGTGAAGGATATGTGCAACATTGGTATTTGCTACGCCCAATGTGGATAACAGGATCAGATGTTGCGCGCACAGTAGAGACACGTCTGGAGTTCACAGAAATCCTGCAGAACTCTTGCGTGCAGGGGTGTTGTTTTTTCTTGACTGTTACCATGCTTGCCGTCTCGGTGATGTTGCCGGTGCTCCCCTCTGGGGGACATCACAACCCGCATGCTTTGTTCTATGGAGTTGGAAAGGGGATAGCAGGTCTTGACTCTGTCCTGATGCATCCCAGTCCTATACTGCAGTGTAGCCAGCGGGTGAATACAGGACTGCTCTTCTCAGGCTTTGAGGGAAATCATGGTTAGTGGTAGAAGAAGCTATGACACATATATGATGCGTGTTACCAAGCTTATCATCCATATTTTGTGTTTGTTATATTTCCTGGAATTCAACTGCTGGGCATCCACACTTTATAGCTCGGATATCAGTCACTGACTGTCTCAGAAAAGAGAGGACGGTGTACCAAGTGGACAGGATTGGTTACTGCATTTTCGCTTCCCTGCTTCATACAAAAAGAGAAACACTTTATAATGTGCTTCTGCTCCTGAAGCCAGGACTCCCCTCCCCCGGTATGTGCTAGTTTTTCTTCTAGCTAACAAAACGATTAGGTTGTTCTACAGTGCATCCCCGTTATTATCTCCATCTTTGATGGACAGATAATAAATTAGTCATAAATAATAGAAACTTTTATTTGGAGAACAGAAGCATGTACATTAAGGTATAATTTTTTTTGTCCGTGGTAGAATAACTCATTCTCTAAATGGAGGTTCTTTTTTAGGCCTTCATATTAATCAAAGCAAAAATCCTAGAAATTCTGAAGAGAGCGCGAGAGAAGTAAATTTGGAAGTTGGAGGGAGAGAGAGATAAAGAAGGTAAATGGGGAAATCGTCCAATCCATGCGGAAGTCATTGATTGGTGACAGGAGGAAACTGCGGGATGTCAGCATTTATTTTCTGAAGTGGTTTACATTATGAACCGCTACTAAAAGTAGATTTTTAACGTCTGTTGGCCCTATCAGGGCATGTACAATGGCATTAATTGAGCCGTCTATATGACTCCACATCAGCGCGATTGTCCTACCTGGACACGAGTAAAGGAGGAGAGAGGAGACTGCCGTCGCCTCACGAAACGACGGCAGCGGCTGATGCTCCAAGACAAAAACACTCCGTCGACGCCCGTTGTACGCGCTGCTCCCAGCTAACGACGGTTCTGCCCGATTTACTGCAGCATGCGATCCTTGTTTTGATGGGCAAAATGAACAATGCAGCGGTGGCTGGAACATCGGCGTAGGTACACGCAAGGATCTGAAGCTCGCGCCGACAATGTCGAAGATTGGTGGAGCTGTGGAGCAAGGCTGCAGTGCGCGAAGGCGTGAGCTCCGTGGTGCACGGGTGCTCGGACAGCAGGTCACGAAGGCGGAAAGCTCACCCGCAGTGGCCAGGGATGATTTCAGTGCTGTAATCCACCGAGCGGACGTCCGCTTGCTTCTCTCGCTGCTAATGGTCGGAGATTCACCTCAACTTGCTGAGGACCAAATCTCTCGGTAGGACGAAGCTTCTGCTTTGCAAGCAGTAGATGAGAATAAAGGTAGAAAAGGATACGAACGGACGACAAGAACCTTTCTTTAGTCGGTGGATTCTTTTCATTTGATATTTTTATTCATATCTATTTACATGTTTTATCTAGCAATTTCATACTAAGAAAAGGCAAAATAAAAATTCTCAATAGCTGATTAAAGTGTTGAAATTGTATTAGTAGATCCACATCTAAATGGCTTACAAAGATCAAACCATATAGTTTATCACAAAAGATCTATGTATCCATATATGAGTTACACAATATATAGACAGTTCAATAAACGGTCCATTGTATGAACTGTCTTTTTTGTTGTCTGTTTACGAGATTCAAGACATTTACAGACAGCTGCCGTCTAAACCGTTGTAGATGCCCCCACCTCTAAAAATAGAACTGTTGACGATAATAAAAAATAGATTTTAACCAGCCTTGTATTCCGTTGACCACCAATAAAACTCGGACCCCATTTGTAGTGTAGCTGTCAATAACAAAACCATCACTGCAAAGTTTTTTATAAGACCGTTGTAATGCGGATTTCTGGTAGTTATGGTATAATGCTAGTGGTCTCAAATTTGATAGAACTATCCTATCAACCCGTGCTCTCGCACGGTCTAGTAAATTTTTAAAAAATACAAATAATAGAAGTCTGTGAATGGCATTGAAGCAAAATAGTCTATTAAATGAAGAACTGACTTAAACTTCTTTAAATATTATATATAAATTCTCTTTCATCAATAACTTATAGGAATTTAAAGTCACTTCACTGGTATGATTGCAGAAAGAAATGTTATATTAGACTGTTGACACTACATTGAGACAAATCACATTTTCCTCTGTATAATGTTTAGCTATTTAAACACATAAATTTGGTGCTTACAACTAATGCAGAATGCTCAATTATATTGCAAATCGGCCAAGAGAGACAAGAGAGTAGTGAAAGTTGTGTATTCTATTCATCTCATGGATTACAATTTATAGGGGTACAAGGTAGTGAGTCTCAAGGTATGATAACTGCTGTCTTTATTGCCTTAATGGCCATGAAATGGCCCATTACCACGGCAGTTTCTAAAGGCAATAATCATGACCTTTAGGAGCCCTCCATGGTCTCTTTGATGGCTTTGATGAGATCAAATTGATGCAGCATTTGTGTTGTTGTATTTGTAACACTCCCCCTTTTGATGGAATCCGTCTAGAGATCAATTTCCTTCAAAAACCCTGTGGGAAAAAATAAGGAATAATACGTTTGGCGATTACTTGGTCATAAATCTGAAAGATTTAAGAAGTAATCTATGTCCTGATTTTTATCTCTAGAAAAACCCTGATCGGGAAAAAATGAGATAAAGACATATGCTTGTTGATTACATTATCTCTACAAAAACCCGATGGGGAAAATTTTGAGATAAGCTTGTGTCAATTATTGTCTCGTTAAAAACTTTGTATGAGAAAAACCTGATGGTAAAAACTCATAAAAGAAAAGAGTACAACGTGACGCGTTTAACTAGGCTCATCAATCGGAGAGTCTCCCCCGATGTTTGCAAGTCTCCGAGCCGTCTCATACCAATCCCCTTAACACATTTTTCGAATGTGGCAGTAGGTAGAGATTTGGTGAATAGATCGGCTAGATTATCACATGATTTTACCTGTAAAATGTTTATCTCACCATTTTGCTGAAGCTCATGAGGATAAAACAATTTAGGAGTGATGTGTTTAGTGACTTGGCTCTTGATGTAGCCTGTTTGCATCTGTGTGATACAAGCAGCATTATCCTCATGGATAATGGTGGGTGATTCTGAGGAACCAATACCACAAGATTGCTCAATGTGGTTTATCATTCTGCGAAGCCATACGCATTCGCGTGATGCCTTATATAGAGCGATGATCTCAGAATGATTTGTGGAGGTAGCCACTAAAGTTTGTTTAGATGACTTCCATGAGATGGCTGTTCCTCCATGAAGGAATACAAAACCTGTCCGTGATCCGGCATTATGGGGATCGGACATGTAACCAGACATCTGTGTATCCAACTAAGGTGGGATCATTAGTTTTTCGGAAGAATAAACCAAGATCCCTAGTGCCATTCAAGTACCTAAGGATTAATTTTCCTCCGGTCCAATGACGTTTAGTTGGAGCAGCACTGTATCTTGCTAATAGATTCACTGCGAAAGCAATGTCAGGCCTGGTGCTATTTGCTAGATACATGAGTGCTCCAATGAGGCTGAGATAAGGATATTGTGGTCCTAATATCTCTTCTCCTTCCTCCCGTGGTCGGAAAATGTCTTTTTCTTTTTCGAGTGATCGAACAACCATGGGAGTCTTATTTGGATGAGCTTTGTCCATATTGAATTTCTTCAATATTTTGTCGATGTAGACAGATTGCTGCACTAAAATTCCTGAGTGAAGATGCTCGATTTGCAAACCTAAGCAAAATTTGGTTTTACCCAAATCCTTCATCTCGAATTCCGTCTTGAGGTGATTGCGAGCCTCATCAATATCTTGGGTGTTGCCAATGATGTTTAAATCATCTACATACACAGATATTATGCAAAATCCTGTAGAGGATCTTTTGATGAAGACACATGGGCAATCATTGTTGTTAGAGTATCCCTTCGTAGAAGGTACTCACTCGATCGATTGTACCACATTCTCCCCGATTGTTTAAGACCATAGAGTGATCTTTTGAGTTTCACACAATACATATTGCGATTTTTGTTCTTATTCGGTACAGGGATCCCATCGGGGACCCTCATATATATATCCGAATCTAATGACCCATATAAATATGCGGTCACGACGTCCATCAACTGCATAGATAGACGTTTTTGGGTTGCCAGTGAAATTAAGTATCGGAACGTTATTCCACTCATGACTGGAGAGTATGTCTCATTGAAATCAATGCCGGGTCTCTGCGTGAACCCTTGTGCTACAAGCCTCGCCTTATATCTCACCACCTCATTGTTTTCATTCCGCTTCCGGATGAAAACCCATTTAAAACCCACAGGGAAGGTTTTTGGAGGTGTAGGTATCACCGATGAGAATACCTGTCTTTTATTAAGGGAGGCTAACTCTGCCTCAATTGCTTCCTTCCATTTGTTCCGATCCGAGCGCTGTTTGCACTCTGCCATGGACTTTGGATCTGGATCATTTTGTATGGTTTCGGCAATTGATGAGGCAAAGTATGTGTCGACAATTGTAGTCTTACGATCGAATGATTCTCCAGATTCAACATAGTTGATGGAAATTTCTTGTACCCCAATTGGCAGCTCGGTATTTCCCAATACGATAGTGCCGGGGTGTTCCAATGTCCCATCATCAGAAATTGAGTGCACTGTTGATGTGGGGTGTGGACTACTTGAATCCACATTGTGTCTCTCAACTAGAGGTTGAGTTTCATTTACTATGTTAGAGGAATCTTTCCTCTGTTTCCTCTTGCGCTTTCAAGGATTTTCCGTACTTCTCCCTTTTTCTGTTGAGTTAGGGAGTTGAATAGTTTTGTTTGGTACCTCTATTCTTTCCGGTACATTCCTTGCAGGAATGAATGATTTTGTGACACTTTTGTTCACAGTAAATGAGTCCGGCAAATTGTTTGCAGCAGTTTGCAAATCAATTATTCTTTGAACTTGTCGTTCGGATTCTGCGGTATGAGGATCCTCCTTTAGGGAATCTAAGGAATCCCAATTTATTTCCGGGCATTCAGTGTGATACTTGAATTCTCCCCTAATGCAGGAAAATGATCTTCGTTGAACATACAATCAGCGAACCGGGCCGTGAGTAAGTCCCCTGTAAGGGGTTTTAGGTATTTAATGATTGACGGAGATAAATACCCCACATAGATCCCAATTTTCCTGTGTGGGCCCATTGATGTTCGTTTTGGTGGTGAGATTGGTACGTATACAGCGCAACCGAATTTCCGCAGATGGGAAATACTAGGAGGATCACCACGAACCAATTGCAGCGGGGAAGCTGTATGGTATGCAGTTGGACGCAATTGTATTAAGTCACCAGCGTGTAACACTGCATGACCCCAACATGAGGTTGGTAAGTTGCAATTTTGCAGTAGTGGTCCGGCTATGAGTTTTATTCTCTTAATGAGAGATTTAGCTAAACCATTCTGGGTATGAACATATGGTACAGAATGTTGTACTTCGATTCCTAAAGCCATACAATAATCATTGAAGGCTTTGGAAGAAAATTCTGCTGCATTGTCCAACCTAATTGACTTTATCTGGTGCTCGGGATGATTTGCTCTAAGTCCGATGACTTGTGCAATCAATTTTGCGAAGGCATGGTTTCGTGTCGATAAAAGACACACATGAGACTATCTTGTGGATGCGTCTATGAGAACCATGAAGTACCTAAATGGTCCGGATAAGGGTTGAATGGGGCCACAAATATCTCCTTGAATGCGTTCAAGAAATTTTAGTGGTTCAGCCTTTATCTTGAGATGTGAAGGTCTCAAAATTAATTTTCCAATTGCACATGAGGTGCATACAAAATCTGAGGATTGTGGAAATTTTCTATCACTCATACTATGTCCACTTGAATTGCTAATGATTTTTCTCATCATCCCAATGCCGGGGTGACCAAGGCGTTCATGCCAAGTTTTGAATGAATCAACATTCTGAAAAATCACTTTGTATGCAACGTGTGGTACGGGTTTGATGTATGTGTAGTACAATCCAGACGGAAGAGAACACACTTTTTCAAGTGTTTGTTTGCCATATCCGAGTATCTTTGGTCAAGAGGAGAAACTCCTCATTGTTTTCTTCATGTGTGTGCACATGAATACCATTTTTCCGGATGTCACGATAACTTAGTAGGGTACGTGTTGAATCGGGATACAATAATGCCTCCTCGATATGAATTTGTGTACCCATTGGAAGTGTGATAGTGGCCCTTCCGGAACCAACAATCATCGCATCGCGTCCCGCGATGGTCAAAATTTGTCCTTCTCTCTTAGTGAGAGTTTGGAAAAATTTTACTTCTCTAAGTATCGTGTTAGTTGTGCAACAATCTACTAGGCATATCTCTTCTTCCATTGGATTGACTCCCGTATCAATCTATATAATGCAAAAATTGGAAATTCGTAAGAATAATGACAAAATATAGATTGAACATACTTTATTGAAATAAATGTGCATTATTACAATATGATAGCAACATCATGTCTTTTATTACAAGGGTTACATTTGAGAATGTAAACCCTAAAGCTCGTGGAGCTTAATGGAGGTCTCCAAAAATGTCATTGGAGGAGTACTCCGCGAGTATGTCTTCAAAGTCATCATCTTCGCCTTGCGGAGTCTTGGAGATGCTTGGTCCCGCTTCTTGAGAGATGGGGTCCTTAGCTCCAATTTCCAATTCTTGAGAGGCAAAGTGTGCTTCAACGTCCTTGGTGTTACTGTGTACGACCCATGGACTTCATGTATAGATCAACAAGATGTTTAGGGGTTCGGCATTTCTTAGTAACATGATTGTAGCAACCACACCTATAGCAGGCGTTTTTGTTATTGTTAGTATCATGTTTTGGCTTAAAAATGCCTTTCCCCTTCTTGTTGTTGACACGTGGCTTGTTGGCTCTTTTATGCTTGCCCTTGCCGGAAGAATTTCTAGATTTTGTGTTCCCGTTAGGATCACCTTTCTTCGCATTCGCATGTACTTCGAGGCAGTGGAGCGAGTGCCCAATGGACGCTGGTTTGAATTCTTGAGTGTGAGCTCATGATTCTTTTCTGCCTGTTTCAATGTCTGAATGAGTGAAGAGTATTGGGTGAAATTCTTCTCGCGGTATTGTTGAGTAAGAATCCTTTACGAAGGGAGCATTGTAGACAAAGTCTTCTCAATTTTCTCCTCTTTAGATGGTTCTTTCTCACAAAACCGGAGCTTGGAGCATATCTTATGAACAGCATGGTTGAACTCATCTACAAATTTGAAATCTTGTAGACGTAAATGGTTCCACTCATGCGTTGCCTCGGGGAGGATGATAGCTTTGTGCTGTTCATATCGATTTTTGAGCGCCGTCCATAAAGCACGTGGGCTCTCCTCATACATGTATTCCATTTTCAAATCCTGATGGATATGATTTCTCATGACCTTTAAGGCGAGAGAAGTTGGACATGTTCGAGGGAGCAACAGTCGGATCAGCTGTTTCATCTATACATCCGTATAGTCCAAGGGTCGACGAGACTCACTTTGAGATCCATCGCCCAAACGGGGAAATTTGAACCATCAAGAGCGAGGATATCAAACTCTTTGGTTACCATTTCACCTACAATGTGAAAGCCACAAATTTTTGAGAAAATTATGGCATATATATGCAATTTTATGTGAGGTCAAAAGAACTCAAATGATAGATAAATTCCTTTAATATTTGGTAGATTTTTGAGTTTTTCTAGAGAGAATGATACAATGCGGAGGCATGATCAATCCATATGATCTCATACTCAAAAATCTTTCAAATTAGAGGATTGAATTGCATATTATTAAATTTAAAGTAAAGGCGATGAAAAGGAATTGCATAGTGATTGACATCAATATGCATAAAGTGCTTGAATATAAATTCATATAGATAAAAATAGAGGAGTACATCTTGCTAAAAGCAATAACATCCACTAATTATTTGCTGAATTTAAACGAATTCAAATTTTACAGCAGTTATCAGCACGCTCTACGCACGAGCTAGAGACAAAAACAAAGGTACGATGGCTCGCCACGGCTCCCGTTTTTCTTCCCGTGCTAGCCACCTTCGCCGCCTCATGCATCAGCAGCTTGACTCCATCCTTGAGACACCGGTTCGCCGTCCTAGACGGGCAAGGGGACGACATTCTAGCAATGCTAGTCGTCCTCCCCGACGTCACATGGACCGTACTACGATCCGTCGATCTCCAACTCCCTTCTCCTATGATGAAGCTAGTAGGAGTCCATCCCCGGTGGTGTTCCGTTTTCCATCTCCTACACCACGTCCGGACTGCACTGCACCGGAACGCATTCCGGTGGAGTCCCCCGCCATTGCCCAACCCATGGTTGGACTGCAAGGCGGAGGGAGCAGCCCGAGGAGAATTTGGAAGAGGAACCTCTCTCTCCAACTTACACACCGGCGACGCCGGTGTACTCTCCTACACCGGCAAACCCACCGGAACTCCTCCTCCGAGGAACCCTTGCTGCACGTCGCGGAGCTCCGCCATTTTACATGGCCACCGGCGTCTCCGATGACGTCGTAGCGGACTACGTTGACTCCGACCCCGAGCTCCCCCTCCTCCTCCACGCAATTTCATCAAGACTCGGACATGTTCCGGTCGGGACGTCCGCCCACGGCGGCGTTCGTCGCCCCCACCTCCCGGTGAGGGGGAGGCTTGATCATCAAATCAAAAGATGAATAAGGGGCAGGAGGAAGAGGGGAGGGTGACGGCATACCACGTGCATCGTCGGCATCCGGTGGCACGCGACCCCGCGGCGGCGCCGTCCGGCACGCAGATCTTCCGTGGCGGTGCGGGGCCCCCGGTGGCGGCGTCCTCCGGCGGCGCGGAGCCCTCCCGCGGCGGCGCCCTCCGGCTCGGGGACCCCGCAGCGACGCCCTCTCCGGCGGCGCGGCGTTCTCCCGGAAGTCGAGCCCGCGGAGCGGCGCGAGGCACCCCGAGCGCGCGGCCCCCACGGGGTCGCGGCTCCCCGGCGGCGGCACGGGTGGGCCCTCGGCCCCGCGCGACGATGCCCCGGCCCTCCGGGCGCGCGGGCCCGCGGAGCGACGGCGTCCTCCCGGCGCCTCGTGGTCTCCGCGGCGAAGGCGGGCCCCTGGTCTCGCGCTGCGGTGCGGCGGCGGCAGCGCCGCCACCGGCGCACGCCCAAAGCTGCGACCCCGTGGGTCAGCTCAGCTGCCTCTGCCGGATGGGCCATTTAGGCCAACCGCCCCATGGGCCGAACAGGCCGGATGGGCCAAACTTTGGCCGCCTCTCTCGCGGGCTGACCGGGCCGGATGGGCCGCACAGGCCCAAGCGCCAACCCCGGTTTTTTCCTCTTGGACCAGAAACGGCCCACGGCCATTTCCCTTTAATATTTCGCAATTTTACAATTTTGAGTGTGTTTGAATTCAAGTCCTCGGACTTTGAATTTGTTTAAATTCAGCAAATAATTAGTGGATGTTATTGCTTTTAGCAAGATGTACTCCTCTATTTTTATCTATATGAATTTATATTCAAGCACTTTATGCATATTCATGTCTTTATTTTTACAATCACTATGCAATTCCTTTTCATCGCCTTTACTATAAAATTTTATTATATGCAATCAAATCCTTTAAATAGGAAGAAATTCAGAGTATGAGATCATATGGATGATCATGCATCAGCAATGTATCAATCCCTCTAGAAAAACTCAAATTTCTACCAAATATTAAAGGATTTTAAATATCATTTGAGTTCTTTTGACCTCACATAAAATTGCATATATATGCCATAATTTTCTCAAAAATTCGTGGCTTTCACATTGTAGGTGAAATGGCAACCAAAGAGTTTGATATCCTCGCTCTTGATGGTTCAAATTTCCCCGTTTGGGCAATGGATCTCAAAGTGAGTCTGTCGACCCTTGCACTATACGAGATGTATAGATGAAACAGACTGATCCGGCTGTTGCTCCCTCGAACATGTCCAACTTCTCTCGCCTTAAAGGTCATGAGAAATCATATCCATCAGGATTTGAAAATGGAATACATGTATGAGGAGAGCCCACGTGCTTTATGGACGGCGCTCAAAAATCGATATGAACAGCACAAAGCTATCATCCTCCCCGAGGCAACGCATGAGTGGAACCATTTACGTCTACAAGATTTCAAATTTGTAGATGAGTTCAACCATGCTGTTCATAAGATATGCTCCAAGCTCCGGTTTTGTGAGAAAGAACCATCCGAAGAGGAGAAAATTGAGAAGACTTTGTCTACAATGCTCCCTTCGTAAAGGATTCTTACTCAACAATACCGCGAGAAGAATTTCACCCAATACTCTTCACTCATTCGGACATTGAAACAGGCAGAAAAGAATCATGAGCTCACACTCAAGAATTCAAACCAGCGTCCATTGGGCACTCTGCTCCACCGCTCGAAGTACATGCGAATGCGAAGAAAGGTGATCCTAACGGGAACACAAAATCTGGAAATTCTTCCGGCAAGGGCAAGCATAAAAGAGCCAACAAGCCACGTGTCAACAACAAGAAGGGGAAAGGCATTTTTAAGCCAAAACATGATACTAACAACAACAAAAACGCTCTGCTATAGGTGTGGTTGCTACAATCATGTTACTAAGAAATGCCGAACCCCTAAACATCTTGTTGATCTATACATGAAGTCCATGGGTCGTACACGAACACCAAGGACGTTGAAGCACACTTTGCCTCTCAAGAATTGGAAATTGGAGCTAAGGACCCCATCTCTCAAGAAGCGGGACCAAGCATCTCCAAGACTCGCAAGGCGAAGATGATGATTTTGAAGACATACTCGCGGAGTACTCCTCCAATGACATTTTTGGAGACCTCCATTAAGCTCCACGAGCTTTAGGGTTTACATTTTCAAATGTAACCCTTGTAATAAAAGACATGATGTTGCTATCATATTGTAATAATGCACATTTATTTCAATAAAGTATGTTCAATCTATATTTTGTCATTATTCTTACGAATTTCCAATTTTTGCATTATATAGATTGATACGGGAGTCAATCCAATGGAAGAAGAGATATGCCTAGTAGATTGTTGCACAACTAACACGATACTTAGAGAAGTAAAATTTTTTCAAACTCTCACTAAGAGAGAAGGATAAATTTTGACCATCGCGGGACGCGATGCGATGATTGTTGGTTCCGGAAGGGCCACTATCACACTTCCAATGGGTACACAAATTCATATCGAGGAGGCATTATTGTATCCCGATTCAACACGTACCCTACTAAGTTATCGTGACATCCGGAAAAATGGTATTCATGTGCACACACATGAAGAAAACAATGAGGAGTTTCTCCTCTTGACCAAAGATAATGGATATGGCAAACAAACACTTGAAAAAGTGTGTTCTCTTCCGTCTGGATTGTACTACACATACATCAAACCCGTACCACACGTTGCATACAAAGTGATTTTTCAGAATGTTGATTCATTCAAAACTTGGCATGAACGCCTTGGTCACCCCGGCATTCGGATGATGAGAAAAATCATTAGCAATTCAAGTGGACATGGTATGAGTGATAGAAAATTTCCACAATCCTCAGATTTTGTATGCACCTCATGTGCAATTGGAAAATTAATTTTGAGACCTTCACATCTCAAGATAAAGGCTGAACCACTAAAATTTCTTGAACGCATTCAAGGAGATATTTGTGGCCCCATTCAACCCTTATCCGGACCATTTAGGTACTTCATGGTTCTCATAGACGCATCCACAAGATGGTCTCATGTGTGTCTTTTATCGACACGAAACCATGCCTTCGCAAAATTGATTGCACAAGTCATCGGACTTAGAGCAAATCATCCCGAGCACCAGATAAAATCAATTAGGTTGGACAATGCAGCAGAATTTTCTTCCAAAGCCTTCAATAATTATTGTATGGCTTTAGGAATCGAAGTACAACATTCTCGTACCATATGTTCATACCCAGAATGGTTTAGCTAAATCTCTCATTAAGAGAATAAAACTCATAGCCGGACCACTACTGCAAAATTGCAACTTACCAACCTCATGTTGGGGTCATGCAGTGTTACACGCTGATGACTTAATACAATTGCGTCCAACTGCATACCATACAGCTTCCCCGCTGCAATTGGTTCGTGGTGATCCTCCTAGTATTTCCCATCTGCGGAAATTCGGTTGCGCTGTATACGTACCGATCTCACCACCAAAACGAACATCAATGGGCCCACACAGGAAAATTGGGATCTATGTGGGGTATTTATCTCCGTCAATCATTAAATACCTAGAACCCCTTACAGGGGACTTACTCACGGCCCGGTTCGCTGATTGTATCTTCAACGAAGATCATTTTCCGGCATTAGGGGAGAATTCAAGTACCACACTGAATGCCCGGAAATAAATTGGGATTCCTTAGATTCCCTAAAGGAGGATCCTCATACCGCAGAATCCGAACGACAAGTTCAAAGAATAATTGGTTTGCAAACTGCTGCAAACAATTTGCCGGACTCATTTACTGTGAGCAAAAGTGTCACAAAATCATTCATTCCTGCAAGGAATGTACCGGAAAGAATAGAGGTACCAAACAAAACTATTCAACTCCCTAACTCAACAGAAAAAGGGAGAAGTACGGAAAATCCTCGAAAGCGCAAGAGGAAACAGAGGAAAGATTCCTCTAACATAGTAAATGAAACTCAACCTCTAGTTGAGAGACACAATGTGGATTCAAGAAGTCCACACCCCACATCAACGAGTGCACTCAATTTCTGATGATGGGACATTGGAACACCCCGGCACTATCGTATTGGGAAATACCGAGCTGCCAATTGGGGTACAAGAAATTTCCATCAACTATGTTGAATCTGGAGAATCATTCGATCGTAAGACTACAATTGTCGACACATACTTTGCCTCATCAATTGCCGAAACCATACAAAATGATCCAGATCCAAAGTCCATGGCAGAGTGCAAACAGCGCTCGGACTGGAACAAATGGAAGGAAGCAATTGAAGCAGAGTTAGCCTCCCTCAATAAAAGACAGGTATTCTCATCGGTGATACCTACACCTCCAAAAACCTTCCCTGTGGGTTTTAAATGGGTTTTCATCCGGAAGCGGAATGAAAACAATGAGGTGGTGAGATATAAGGCGAGGCTTGTAGCACAAGGGTTCACGCAGAGACCCGGCATTGATTTCAATGAGACATACTCTCCAGTCATGAGTGGAATAACGTTCCGATACTTAATTTCACGGCAACCCAAAAACGTCTATCTATGCAGTTGATGGACGTCATGACCGCATATTTATATGGGTCATTAGATTCGGATATATATATGAGGGTCCCCGATGGGATCCCTGTACCGAATAAGAACAAAAATCGCAATATGTATTGTGTGAAACTCAAAAGATCACTCTATGGTCTTAAACAGTCGGGGAGAATGTGGTACAATCGGTCGAGTGAGTACCTTCTACGTAAGGGATACTCCAACAACAATGATTGCCCATGTGTCTTCATCAAAAGATCCTCTACAGGATTTTGCATAATATCTGTGTATGTAGATGATTTAAACATCATTGGCAACACCCAAGATATTGATGAGGCTCGCAATCACCTCAAGACGGAATTCGAGATGAAGGATTTGGGTAAAACCAAATTTTGCTTAGGTTTGCAAATCGAGCATCTTCACTCAGGAATTTTAGTGCATCAATCTGTCTACATCGACAAAATATTGAAGAAATTCAATATGGACAAAGCTCATCCAAATAAGACTCCCATGGTTGTTCGATCACTCGAAAAAGAAAAAGACATTTTTCGACCACGGGAGGAAGGAGAAGAGATATTAGGACCACAATATCCTTATCTCAGCCTCATTGGAGCACTCATGTATCTAGCAAATAGCACCAGGCCTGACATTGCTTTCGCAGTGAATCTATTAGCAAGATACGAGTGCTGCTCCAACTAAACGTCATTGGACCGGAGGAAAATTAATCCTTAGGTACTTGAATGGCACTAGGGATCTTGGTTTATTCTTCCGAAAAACTAATGATCCCACCTTAGTTGGATACACAGATGCTGGTTACATGTCCGATCCCCATAATGCCGGATCACGAGACAGGTTTTGTATTCCTTCATGGAGGAACAGCCATCTCATGGAAGTCATCTAAACAAACTTTAGTGGCTACCTCCACAAATCATTCTGAGATCATCGCTCTATATGAGGCATCACGCGAATGCGTATGGCTTCGCAGAATGATAAACCACATTGAGCAATCTTGTGGTATTGGTTCCTCGGAATCACCCACCATTATCCATGAGGATAATGCTGCTTGTATCACACAGATGCAAACAGGCTACATCAAGAGCCAAGTCACTAAACACATCACTCCTAAATTGTTTTATCCTCATGAGCTTCAGCAAAATGGTGAGATAAACATTTTACAGGTAAAATCATGTGATAATCTAGCCGATCTATTCACCAAATCTCTACCTAGTGCCACATTCGAAAAATGTGTTAAGGGGATTGGTATGAGACGGCTCGGAGACTTGCAAACATCGGGGGAGACTCTCCGATTGATGAGCCTAGTTAAACGCGTCACGTTGTACTCTTTTCTTTTATGAGTTTTTACCATCAGGTTTTTCTCATACAAAGTTTTTAACGAGACAATAATTGACCCGACCGGAACATGTCCAGTCTTGATGAAATTGCGTGGAGGAGGAGGGGGAGCTCGGGGTCGGAGTCAACGTAGTCTGCTACGACGTCATCGGAGACGCCGGTGGCCATGTAAAATGGCGGAGCTCCGCGACGTGCAGCAAGGGTTCCTCGGAGGAGGAGTTCCGGCGGGTTTGCCGGTGTAGGAGAGTACACCGGCGTCGCCGGTGTGTAAGTTGGAGAGAGAGGTTCCTCTTCCAAATTCTCCTCGGGCTGCTCCCTCCGCCTTGCAGTCCAACCATGGGTTGGGCAATGGCGGGGGACTCCACCGGAATGCGTTCCGGTGCAGTGCAGTCCAGACGTGGTGTAGGAGATGGAAAACGGAACACCACCGGGGATGGACTCCTACTAGCTTCATCATAGGAGAAGGGAGTTGGAGATCGACGGATCGTAGTACGGTCCATGTGACGTCGGGGAGGACGACTAGCATTGCTAGAATGTCGTCCCCTTGCCCGTCTAGGACGGCGAACCGGTGTCTCAAGGATGGAGTCAAGCTGCTGATGCATGAGGCGGCGAAGGTGGCTAGCACGGGAAGAAAAACGGGAGCCGTGGCGAGCCATCGTACCTTTGTTTTTGTCTCTAGCTCGTGCGTAGAGCGTGCTGATAACGTATTGCAAATCGGCCAAGAGAGACAAGAGAGTAGTGAAAGTTGTGTATTCTATTCATCTCATGGATTACAATTTATAGGGGTACAAGGTAGTGAGTCTCAAGGTATGATAACTGCTGTCTTTATTGCCTTAATGGCCATGAAATGGCCCATTACCACGGCAGTTTCTAAAGGCAATAATCATGACCTTTAGGAGCCCTCCATGGTCTCTTTGATGGCTTTGATGAGATCAAATTGATGCAGCATTTGTGTTGTTGTATTTGTAACAAATTACTTACCGGTTTTTACATCTCCATTAATCTTTGTGTACCTCGTTTTAGCTTCTTTTTTGAGATATCCTGCCTCAGTAGGGATCTCAGTGTGACAGATTTCACTGTATAGATCGGCTACCTCACTGTTGGTCATCTTTCTTTATTCTGTGGCATTATGTCATCTGGACTTTTCCACTGATTTAGCTGACACTTTTTCTCGTGTTACTGCAAGTTGTACCAGTCCTTTCTCTCTGTTCTTTATGTGCTAGATAATTCAACTCCCTGGTTGCATCATTTGCCACTTGTAATGATACAATACATGGATTCTTCTGCTTGTTATCAAGTGCCTAGCTAAAGTATTTGAATGTTTGCTTATTATAGGTTGAAAACTAATAAACAAATGCTTATTTACCATAATGTGGTTAACTTTATATATTTAATTTTTATTATAAAAATATGAATTAAACCATAGTTTTACACCAACATCCTTCAAATATCATTTCATCCATGTGTATTTATCCACTAATGGTAATTTGGTAATGAAAAGTCATCCATAACTTCAAGTGGATCTTATAGTAAAAGTTAAAGTTGGAATATGCAATACATTATTATGTATTGAAGATACATAGACTGGTATAGGGTATATTGAAGCTTTTTAATTGTCCTGGCAGCACTGAAATTTTGTTCTCATTAAGAAACATTTAGCTTGCTACAGTAGTTTGTACATGACTCATGAGAGAGCGACAGATCAAGAATAGAAGTGCTACCTTGCCATCAGTTAGTTCAAGTGGAGATTAAAATATGTATTTTAGCTATTTGCTCCATAAAGCTCCAAAATAAACGATTGAAAAAGCTAACACAACGCACCTAGATGCATCTGCAGATGGAAATAATAAATAGATTGAAAAACAAAACATCACAAACTGCCTTGTCTCCCGTTGCCCATGAATCTGTTTTGTGTTTTCTCATAGGACATTGACAGCACGTATTGCAGGCCTACTTGCTGCTTGCTACAGAGTAAATACATACTATGAGAGATAAGAGAACCAAGAAATAGATACCTTTTGAAACAAATCTCTGAATCGAAGAAGCTGCCAAATCGAAGCAGATGAGCACACATAGGCGGTCAAGTAGATGAGATTAATTTTTGTTCGGATGCAGAACACAATCATCAAGTGCTTCATGATTTTTGGCCTGGTGGAAATTTTAAAAGCATCTAGGCATCCTACCAGGAAGGTTTGTGCCTCTTCGCAGAGTCGTGGCCACCGCCATGTAACACAATTACCCCTTGACAACAGCAGAGCAGGTCAACGGAGTTTTAGGGGGCAGCTCCCATCAAAGCATTGCATGTTGGACTGCCCCACCTGGATCGGAATATGCATGAGGACCGGAGGAGAGAAGCACCATCCTCGTGAGGGAGAGGCGACGGCGGCCACCAGTGCTGATCTGATCTATCCTGTAGGAGGCTTTCATCGAGGCATAGCAGGTGTCGTAATAATACGATTTTGTGTTTAGAAATATACCGGTTGTGGTTTGTTACATATAGGTATAAATCAAAGGACACACGTTATTTTATTTTTATGTTTGTATGATGGCAATTGTGGTAATTTCAAAATATGTTATTGGAGTATTTTGTATCACATTTTTTTAATGGCAGAGGTGGGTAATTTACATCATTTTAAATCTAACGGATACTATTTATCATACATTTAATTTAACGATTGGATGTTTTGCTTTTTTATGAGAATTTCTAGGAATTTTCTTGGATTAATGTGGAGGCCTCAAAAGGAGCCTCCAATAAGTAAATATAAGAATTTAAAATTGGATGTTTTGCTGTTTTATGAGAATTTCTAGGAATTTTCTTGGATTAATGTGGAGGCCTCAAAAGGAGCCTCCTATCAGTAAATATAAGATTAATGATAGAAAAATCTGCATATTAAGGGCCAAATATTAAATAAAATGTTAACATTGGAGTCCATGTCATGTATATTGCCGCAACGGTGGTGTAACCGGATATGATTCTTTATTTATATTGGTGCATACAGCCTTGAAGTACAAATTCAGAAAGCTGGCAAGCACAGATAGATGATACCAAAGACGCATAGTAGCACCCGCCACTTATTGCCGTAGTTCATTGCCACCGTCCATGTTTAATGGATTATTTAACATAGTACGTATCCGTTGCTTATTGACATTAACAAACAACTCCCCCATAGTCGCACGGAATGTACCATTTTTTGCTCACAATCTTGGCTGTTGTATGTACTATATTGGATTCAGGCCCTTCGGCTGGTTTCACAATATTGCCCTCTGATTCTGGAAAAATAAATAAATAACTGAGTCATCCGTGCGTCAATATATCCATACACACCTGGTAAGTTCGAAAACATGAAACAATACATCTTAGTGTTTTAATTTGCACTCCTATGGAAAAGTTGGCCTCATTTTTTGTATCCAGAGAGAGAGAGAGAGAGAGAGAGAGAGAGAGAGAGAGAGAGAGAGAGAGGAAGGCCAACCGTTGGTTTCAGTGAGGTCCCTAGCAAACGCCACATCCTGGCCCAGCAGCATTGCAGAGACCAGGAGGACACCGAGAAGAATCATAGGCTTCACCGCCATTTGTACACAGCTCTTGTTGAACTTGTTGGTATCTGAAGATTGCATTCGGCCAGCACCTATTTATAGAACTAGCGGCGCATGTTTTTCGACACTGCACGTTCCAATACCTAATGGATAGTACCGGGGTGATATTCCAGCACGTGTAGTAATTTCACTTATACGGTTGGGTACCGTAGTCCGTAGCATTGAACACAGCAGTGCACTGCGCACGTCCTCTTGTCAAATTGGTGAGACCATCCCAAGCTCCCAACTGAGCAGGGCATTACAGCTAGGGATTCATTTTTTTACGACATTTCTAGCACGGTTATCCAATGTACTGAATGACTACTATGACTTTTTTTTGTTTCAAGAGGCAGGGAGGGCACATTTAGCAGCAGACTCTCCGGAGGTCCACGTCTCAGAATTGGGTCCATTCACTGGTGACAGCTCCGTCGAACACATGTGAATCATGACTTAGAGAGCATAAAAGATACTGCATCCCAACCCTCCGTGTTTCTTACGTCTTGACGACACCTTGAAAATTAAGTTGAAAACGTCCCACCCCAGTAGCAAGTTGATCACTAGGATTTCTTACGTCATGACGACAGCTTTGAAAAGTTGAAAACGTCGCACGCTGGTAGCAAGTTGATCACTAGGAATTCGTGTCGGTTTAAGTCATGCTTGAGGATTCCGTGTAATTCAGGAGTACGTGTATATATGTAGAACACACTGCCCACGAAGACATTGCCCCGTTCCTTTAGTCTGACTCTAGTTAACAGCCTCTATCCTGTTCTACGGGCTTCTCTGGTTTTGGGACTTCCTATACAGAGAGCACTCTTTTTTTTTAGACTTGGGGAGATCCGCCCATTTTACACTATAGCATGAATAGCCTAATAACACATATATGATAGCAACAATTAAATAGAGTAGAGTCATTTAAAAATGTTGATATAGAATATTCAGAATTTTGACATAGTGCAAATAAACATTAATAAACATTAATATAATACGTTTATAAATAATGATGAATATTTAAATTTTAAAAATTCAAAGTTCATTTCAATATTTGAAAAAAATTGAAACAATGTTTTCACAAAAATATTGATATGGTGACAGAGTATAAATAAATGTTGACATTGTATATTCAAAATGTTGATGAAATTTTGATTTTTTTTTAAAAATCATAGTCCATTTCAATATTTTTCAAAACTAGAAGCAATATTTACACTGGACCGTTAGCAGCCCAATAACACGAACACGACTGTGATATAAATATTTAAATAAAGTAGTCAATATTTTTTTAAAAAAATGTTGATATAAAATATTCAGAATGTTAAAACAGTAAAAGTAAATATTAACATGTTACATTTGTCAAAATGTTGAATATTCAAATTAAAAAAATCAAAGTTCATTTCAAAACTGAAACAACAAAATAAACATTTTCATGTCATAACCGCACGAGAACTAACTCTACAATTCAATCCTGTTACTCGGTGAGCCGCCTGTCGATTCCATTTTATTTTTGTGCCCAGCTAACTCTTGCTATCCCTGATATCTCAAACATGCAGCAGAGCCGTCGTTTAAGTTTCCTCCCCACTGGATTCAGACCCGAACAGAAACCTTCTCTTGTCATGTGACCCTGTTCACCTACACGCTAGTGAGTTCGATGTCTCCCACTCATAGGCAATATGCTGCGTTAGCACACTAAAGCATCAAGATGATAATTTGGATTTCCATGACACTGTTTAATAAATTTCGTGAATAAAAAATAAAAATCTGGATGTACCGAGATCTATATGCGACTTCTTAGCAAGTTGTGTAACCTAGAAATCATGACTCACGACAAGTTTGAGTACTGTAGCTATAATTGTTAGAACATATTTGCATCAACAATTACTTTTATTGGAACATATAATGTGTTTCTAAATCTCAACATTTAAATTATGAAACGATACTATTACCTGGGAGCAGAAATAATTTGAACTGCTTATTATTTCAATATATCCATCCCTAAGATCGTCTATTTTCTGGGTAGCATAAAAAATCAATACTCATGAGTTGACTCGAGTCATGGTTAACTAAGCTAGATTCATTAACTAGCCTAATAGTTTAGCTCGTCAAGTTAGCGAGCCGAGACAAGCTGACGTGCGAGTTGCTTTCTAGCTCAACAAACTTAATGGCTCACAAAAAGTAATGTAAATAAAGATGTAATAGTAAATATTATTGGTAACTTATTTCTGATTAGCTATATTTTTATCTATTTTTATTGTGAATTATGTGTTTTATACCTTACCTATTTTATACTAAAATAATACAGTTTTTTTGTAATCTAGTTCTCGAATTATTTTGTGCCCTCGTCTCAGAACATATCAAGCTAGCTCATGTTGATTATCAAACTAAGGAGAGACAAGTTTTTTGCTCGATTAACTGAGTCAAGTCAAGTCGAACCATGCTAAATTTTTGACCAGTCAAGCCGAGAAGATTGGTAGTGATGGTATGTGGGCAAAGCTAGTGAAAACGATGAACTTTTCTATTTCAAAAACACGTAGAACTATTGTTTTTTTTGCTATGTGTCGTCCTAGGTTAGGACGGCTCGGTCGGTGATCCATTCCGCTGCCGCTGCGATCCCGTCCATCCTCCTCTCACCCGGTCACCGTCGGAGTTTGCTGGAGGAACAACCCACGCAGCCGGCAAGGATGGCGGCGGCAGCGTATCAAACAACGGCCTTTCTCGCGCTGCACTCTTTCCCCCAAGATGATGGTCGGTGGATCCTTGGTGATTCTGCTTCTCCGACGAGAGCTTTTGATCCAGAATACCCACGCATCACTGCTCCTGATGGCCACCATGGAGGGCACGCCACACGCCATGGGAGGCACTCCTGCCCTGTATGCATGGCCTCGTGTGTTCTGTTGTCCATATCCACGCTTGAGGTCGTGATGGCATGACGCCATCCACGATGAGCAAGGACCGATCAGCTCCGCCCATCGGTGATCCTCGGCATTCAATATTGCGTGTAGTAATGTGGCAGACCCGGCGTCCATCATCTTCATGTTGCCACCTTGATCTATAGTGTGTCGATGATCTAGGATCCTGATTGGTGCCATCGATGCCAATGGGGGAGATCATACCACGAGATCGAGCTTGCGGACCCCTCAATCCATCTCTACCCCAACATGAGCAGTGGGAAGAACTCACCTTCCTCGCCCTATCTTTGTATAATCGGTGACCAGTATATGGCGATGTGTGTTCGACAATGACAACAATAATGTACTTTAGCTGAGCGTATGACTACTGCTGGTCATCTCCGAACCAACTGGTGATGGCCCTAATTCATTCATAGGTGATTTATCCTCGCCATCTCGTGTGTGATCTGACCTCTAGTCTCCAAAACATGGTTGACATGTACTTGTCGGCCAAATTCTCTTTGCCGACTTAACATAGTCCCTCATGCGGAATTTTGTCGTCACATTAGTGGTGTTCCCTGTCGTTGTCAATCATTCTAGATTGTCTCTGGAATAGCCTTGAAGATGCTGCTAATTTGTCCTATCAAGCTGGTTTGCACTGGAATATAATAAAGTTGTAGAGATGGCATATTCTTCTTTATATTCATTTAGACATTTTGTAAAAGTCTGATGATGACCGAGTCACTCAGTGATTGTAATTGGCTGTAACTCTCTTTTTGAGAGCCAAAGCTGGGATTAATACAATTTTTCCATTGTCTAAAAAATGTACGATAAATAGAGACACATAAGGGCATGGGAAAATCAGGATTTGATCTTATTATATGTAGCACCCATTTGCACAGGTAGAAAATATACTGCAGCACAACCACAGTGATGCCATGTATATACAAATTACTTCACTTGTCCTTGACTCCTCCCGAAATGCTCTTAGTCCTGTTAGGCGTTGGAGGTCTCAGGAATTTGTCCACCCCCATGAGATTTCTGGATAGCCCGGACAATCAAACCACTCATGCAGTTGATTAAGAGGAAGGTGTGAAAAATACCACCAATCAGCGTGCTGGTGCAAGTAGTGGTGGAAGACTTCAAGGACATGTGGTCGAAAGAGAATTATATTATGGGAGAGATCAAGCAGTTACTGAAACCAACATAGGGCAAATGACTAAGCTAAAGAAGGAATGAAGGAATAAAACATTTTTTCCTGAAGAGCACAGATACACAGGCATAAATTGTGTGGATGGATATAGTATTGCATTTCATTCCTTCATCCATGAAAATGACTGTGTCATCAATCCCATTCCGATACAACTCTGCTCCCCTGCTTACACAGTTGTACAAAACATGATGCGTAAATAATAGGTAGTAAACATATATTAGTAGCTTGTTTATCTTAGAAACATCTGCATAATCATCCCATTCCAATATTCTAGCAGGGTTGACCTCTTTACATAGTAATGACAGTCTAAATGAGATCAAATAAGTGTAGAATTAATTATACAACAAGTAGTTGTAGACGATAGACATCTGCATAGAGAACCAGTCAGGCAAATCCGACATTGGACCCGCCTAGCGGCCTCTCCCGCAGCCTCTGTTTTCCCTTCCCCTGTTTCTTCTTCTTCAAGCCCAACAGCCGCGCAAGCATGAACTCTATAATTCGATCCTATCGTGCAAGCGTGAACACTCTTGCGTAAGAGCATAAATAATCCGAACTACATACTATTATAATTTATCTATCCCTGCAGCTATTTTCTAGGCAGAGGAAAGGCTTGAAACTCATGACTTGACTCAATTAATTGTTACCTTGGTTCGGCTCGGCTCGGTTCATCAACAAACCAAGCTGAGTTTATAACTTACTTGTAATTAGCGAGCCAAGTCAAGTTGAGTTGCTCACGAGCTCAATGAACTCTAGAGCTCACAAGAAGTATGGTGAACATCCGTAAAATGCTAAATATAACTATATTAACTACTTAACTATTTCTAACCTATTTCAAATTAATTATATTTTTTATCAATATTTGTTAAGTATATATATTATTATTATGTAATAAAATAATATATTTTTGTTCTCATTTAGCTCTTTCATTGTTTTATACCCAATCAAACAATCTAGCTCGAGCTGATTATTGATCTATAGAGTAATGTTTTTAGCTTGGTCGTCTAACAAGTCAGCAACGATTATAAAGACGTATGGAGTTTCCTTTTAAAAATACACATAGATGACAACTATTTTTTATGTACAATAAATACATGCGCATAAGAACATGGCAAGAATCCAGAGGTCGACTTTGTTATAAGTAAAAATACATTGCAGCACAACCACTCAACGAAAAGGACATCGGGCTATATTGAATCGAGGTGATGGGTCAACCTCCCGAAAATCCCGATAGCCCAAGGACGGACAAGACCCGCAACTCATGGCCAACCATGGGCTAAGTCAGGACCATAAACGGGCTATGGCCCAATAGCCAAAAATAGAGGGGAATGCAATAGAGCGTGACGAAGAAGGCTAACAACTGGCCGGCTTAGACACTAGTGGCCGGAACTGCACCACATATCTTAACAGGAAGCAACCACATCGGAAAGAATCGACGTGCCATCTCCAGACACATTCACGTTAGCAAAAGTTCTCTTAGGAGCGGAAATCCTTCCTCTTTAAGGATCACACTATATTATGAGGAAGCTGCAAGAAGAACCTCTAGCCAATGTGCTGGTGCAAGTAGTGGTGGAAGCCCTCAAGGACATGTTCAGAAGATAGCAGGGGCGAGTCTGTAGCAGTTTGCCAGGGCCCACCCCTAGATTTAGCTCACAAGCCTTTTTTAGCACTGTAGCAGTCTGGCCCACCCTCAGCTCATGGGCTGGCCTCGCCACTGGAAGATAGTGACTCTAGACGAGGGATTCAGCTGTTACAAGTGCCAACATAAGGCGACTCGCTAGGCTAAGGAAAAGAAGGAATGGAGGAATGAAGCAACATTTCGTGGAGAATATAGATACAAAGGTGTAACTTTGTTATAACTGACATTGTCTTGAAGCATATATGATGGATAGAGATTATTACAAAAGGCCTTGCATTTTCACTATCATCCATGTGAATGTGTGCTAATCAGTTCCGTTTCCATGCAACTCTGCTCCCTTGGTTCCATATATAGTTTCTCTATAACAAAAATAAAGCATGCACGATTTGTACGAAAGTATGTTATTTGGTTGTTTGACTGAGATATAGCTCCGTAATCAACATCATTCCAATTAACTTTTTATGGACCAGTAAGAGGCTATGTTTTTTTTCCTCAAAAACGCTGGAGAGCTATGTATCATTCTATTAAGAAGAAGAGGCGCCAAAGTGGTAGCCACTTTTTACATTCCCGGTGTATCCAACACCGACAGGCGACAAGCATAGCAGGTCTAGTCTAAAAGTACAACCCAGTTTTCCTAATCCTATTACTCAGTAAACAAATAACCTAGAATAGAAGTCTAAGTGAGATTAAGTACGAGTAGAACCTTCGTCATATATATTTTTATGTTTGAATAACACACTTTGTTCATGAAGTTGTGAAGAACGGTATGAATAGTAAAAGTGAGTCACATGTCCAATTCCGGAGAAATTGTGGTACCAACCGAATCATGAACAACTCTCAATCGTAACAGCAGAAATAATTTGAACCACATGTTATTGCAGTATATCCATCCCTGCCACTGTCTATTTCCTCTCCTCCACTCTGGCAATGATGGTACTATTACCACAGAGCCGTAAATTCTCAAATAATTTACTAAACTTGTGAAAAGGATGGTATTTTGTAAAATAAAAACACAGACAACTGTTGTTTTATATGTACAATAAATACGTGGTACGAACTCAAAAGGGTCGGACCTTATTTATAAGTAGCATCCGATTTGTGCAGCAAGAAAATACATTGTAGCACAACCAACGTAATGCCATGCATACACAGGTTCTTTTGCTTCCCATTTTGTAGGAATTGGAGGCCTAAGGAATCCGTCCATCACACTCCATTTCTGAACTGCCTGGACGTACAAGTTTTCATGTCGTAGGTTCCTACGATGGTGCGAGAAGCAACTCCATTCAACATGCTGATGGAGGACGTGTTGGGAAGAGGGTGAATTTTTCGGGTAGTGATCTATCTATTAGCGGGGGCAACATCGTGCAATTGGCCCGGCTAAGGAAAAGAAGATATGAAGCACAACCTAGAGAGCAACACTGCTGGGAGAACAATTGATGCACTGGAGAAATAAGAATTTAGTTATCGCTGTCATCTTCAGCCTTATCTGGTAGATAGGGAAGGCATTCCATTTCCACTCGCTCACCTTGTGAATGTATTTCAAATGAGTTCCATTTCCAAGTAACTGTAGTTGCTTGCTTGCATGATTCTTGTATGTTAAATAAAGCACAAATCGTAGGAAAAAATATATATTGTTAGCTTGTTTATTTTAGATAAATCTTCGTACCCTCATTCCAATACTATTTCTTCATAAAATATATATTCCTGTATGTATATTTCTGTATATATCATGATTTTCCCAGTTGCTGCTAAAACTGCAGTGGCAGTCATTGTAGTAATTGTTTCTGTTGGAGCCTTTCATTCTCCTTCAATTATTAAGAAATTTTATTTGCTATTGATAGTGTTATATATGAGAGAGTAGGGATATTGCCTAAAATCTGGCATCAGTAAGGTAATGCTACTTACGTGTTGGCCACTTATAGTAATCTTCGGATGGCAAGAATGTTCATCACGATACAACTGATTAGAATAAGAGCCTTAAAGAAATATATTGTAAATTTAGCATGTGCTATTCAAAGGTTTTGTCCTATTTGAAGAAATGGGCATGTTTCTTGTTAACAAGATACATGCTTTCTAATTTTTATGTTTTTTGGTGACAAGAACAATTTTGTGAGTAAACTGACTTGTGCAATTCAAATCGTGTGTGGGCTATGCTTCGGATCTCCTTGAGGAATTGCTAATGACTACCAAGCAAATACATCTATGGCTCATTTCTTTCTAGCGAGTACTTTGTTTTTTGCGAGAACTTTCTAGTGAGTACGTGAGACAACTTGGGCAGTTAAATTGATAGAATCAAGTATTGATATTCCTAATATCGCGAGGACCATGTGGAAACTATCTGACCAGTCCCCGAATTTAATTAAGCCCCCAAATTTATATACTACACAATCGTAGGGTAGAAAATACCTGAGACCAGTCGTGTAGGAGTCAAACTAGAACCATGTTCATCAACTGTTGTGCCTTACTGTGGATTCACACTTTAGCTCCTAGTGGTTTTAGGCATTGGACGCACCGGAAATTGAAATACAGGCTCATATGGCAAAAAAATGTCCACTCAAACTTTATGTGCATTGGATCCATAGCATTAGAGCATCTCCATAGCATTGGATACCGGTGGCGAGGCCACGCCCGTCGATCAGCATGTGCAGAGTGAGCGACGGTACAGGCCCCCAAAAACTTGTCGAGCTCATGGTCATCAGGAACACCTTCCGTGGCGTGCTGGTGTGAGGTTCAGATGGCAGAAATCCTCACCGGTTTGCTCGTGCAGACAACGATGTCGCCTTCGGGCATCATTCACCTTCTTGGAGGTGTTATCATTGAACCAAGCTCTGCGATCACGAATCTCCAGGTGAAAACCTAAATTCGATTTCCGATGAGCGTCTGTGGCGTCTTTGATGCTACTTCCTCCCTGGAGGCATCGCCCTGGAGATTTTTTTTGTCCATGTGCCGGTATTCTATGGTCACGATCTCCTACAGCTAATGTAAAATTCTTCGTCCGTGGAAGTTTGAGTGGTCTATGCTTCAATCACGAGATGGTGTTCATCAATGAATTGGCTTATATGCTCTATTGTTGTCCAATCCCCGTCGTGGTGGAAAATGGACAAAAGAAGTCAACCTTACTCAAGAAACAATACCGGAAGACAACAAAGGCTGCTTACTCTTTGGGGTGTTTTCAGATCTAAAATAATGACCATTATTTTCCCTCAACTAATGGCCATTAGTTGGATCTAACGGTGTAGATTAAATTTTAGAAGTTAATAACTAATGGCCATTAGTAAGGGTAATATTGTCAAAATAACGTGATTATAATACAAAAATTCATAAGTTAGTCAATTTTTACATGAATTTGTTATACAATATTTATTTTAAATTTTATTAATCATCATCATTATTATTTAGTCATGTTTTAGTGTATTTAACACAAGTTTGTATGATAAGAATATAATTTTTTAGTGCAATTACTAAACTACCCTTGAACTAATGGCCATTAGTTGAGGAAAAATAATGGCCATTATTTTGGACCTGAAAACCTCTCTATTCTTTTCTTTGTTTTTGGGTCCATCGGTGTAGCAATTTGTGCACTACTGGTAATGTTCGACTTGTGTCAAAGAATGTATTTGGTGGTAACTCCTTTAGAAGTTAGTAGCTTCTCTAAGAGCCAACACCGGGATTAATACAATCTTCCCATAATCTAAAAAGAAAAATAGGAAGAGCTGTTGGAGCTCCCCCATTCTTCTAAATTATTAATTAGCTTTTAGATGTAGGATAAGGGATGAGAGAAGCTGTCACCTGTCCGAGATGCTTTTTTAGACAAAAAAACTGTCATATGAATATGCCTTCGATCGGTAGCACAAGAGCAAAGAGCTGTGGTGCAAATCCGTATTGCTAAGTGCTAACCTAGCTCCAACTAGTCTAATGTGCGATTGTCCAACCTCATGCCACTGCGCAATGGTGATGGCTGGTTCCTTTTCTGCCATATGATTTTAATTAGCCCCTTTCTTCAGTATTGAACTCTTGTATAGTGATTCAGGGTGTTACGCCAATATTTGTGTGCATTTACATGTTTATAAAATTGATAAGTAAGAAATTAATGCAGCTCACACATTTGAAGTACAAATCGAAACTTTCTTTTCTTTTCCTACTTGTTCATAATATAGTTCAGGGTATTTTCGTGCAAGCAATGAAAATTAAAGGACGCATAGTTGAAACATTTTTCTTAGTGACTGAAAAGTAGGTGACTAGTACAACATTGAAGCTCAGGGTACCCAGGAGTGTCCATCATGTGTATATATGAGCTCTCGCTTCTGCCACGTGACGGCAACGTATAGCGGTAAGAACAATATTGATGTCCCCGCGGCAAGCGCGACACAAACATCATTGCTCCCTTTCGATACTTCCGAATCACTGACTGACAATGTTCATCATCAAGACTCCTTCACCCTCCTTATTCATACCTTATTTACATGCTTAATTATTCCTGGAGAAACGGAATTATGAATCACAACTACCACCTTTATGAAATTTTCCCTCTATCGCGAGACCATTTGAGAACTATATATACGGCTTGGTAAAATACTTCAGGCGCTCCCAATTTATATACAGTGCCCGATCGTAGGGTAGAGAATACATAACCAGTCATGCATGCACCGACCAAACTATAACCGTGTGCCGACTATTGTGCTAGCTTTATTGTGGATTCACACCTTAGTTTCTTTTGTTTGTGGTTTCAGGCATCGGAGGCACCGGAAATTGAAATGAAGGGGTCCAGTGGCAGATGCCTACTAACCCTTTTCGTCCTTTGCATCCATAGCATTAGAGCATCTCGTCAGTGTTGGATCCTTGCAGCGAGACAGGGCATGGGAGAGGTCCTTCAGCGGACATTCCAGCGGTTGAAAGGTGACAATCTAGAAAAGCTGACAACAATGGTGTAGGAAATAGAACACACTGTTCCGTTCTTTCAGAAAGAGTGAGTTGTATTTAGAATGTCTCGTAAAAAATTAAGGCTGAGGGCTATTGGAGCACCTATGCACACAATCATCGGGATACATGCCAACATGCTGAATACACGATTTGCCCCTCTATGTGGCATGATAGTAGTCTGTTGGAAACAAAGTTCTCAGAAACTAAATCATATCAAAACCGGAAAAAGCAAGTTCTCTGAATGAGATTAGCAAATACTAATTATACTTCATTATTGATGATTTCACTGCTACAGGATATGCAGCAGAAACCGTCAGGAAACAGTGCGGCCAGGTAAGAAATGCGACACTGGCAGTTTAGCCTTGCCACAAACCTGACTCATGAGTAACAGACACCAAAATCCCCAACAGTTACTTAGCCCTTTTTCCATCTGTAGCACTAGGAGGCCCAGCCCGATTCTCAGGCTGGGCAGACTGCCCCATATAGCGGTCAATTGCATGGTTGTAAGCATTGCCTGTCAGACTCCCTCTCATCCGACCTGTGGGGCGCCAGTTTTCATCCACCAGAAGCTCTGAAGTACTATCAGAATCTCCAGTCTGAGACGTGCTCTGAGCAACAGTTGATTCACTGGGAGACTGCAGTTGAGATGCCGCTCGCAGTATAGCCTCTGAACTGCCTACCCGGGCCACAGTTTGTGGTCTTGATACATGGCTTTGCTGCCGATAAAAGAGATGACTTTGGATGTCCGCTTGAGTTTGTCCGACCACTGCAGCTGGGCTGGAGTTGCTCCTGGCAGCTTGTGCTGTTTGATTCACTGGGTTCTGAAACATGAGCTCATTGAGGACATGCATAGATATGTAGGCATTGGCTCCCCCGGTTTGACTTGGTACTCCTGCAGATTGTCGTGAACCCATGAAGTGTGGTGCAGGTAGGCCAACAACCTGGCTGGTCAGATGGCTTGATGTGTTGTGCGTTTCCTGCATAATTATGATTTTGTCAATACATGACAATGATCAGTTTAGCAAAGTTGTACATGTATCCAAAACAAGTAAGTTCATTTTCTCATGTCAAACTGTAGCTAGCTGGTGGTTCTAGGCATAGCCAACACAGAGAAGTACCGCACTAAATAAATTTTCAGGATCCTAGTGCCACAAAAATACTTGCACATATACTTTTCATTAGATTTACTGATTCATGTGCTTATGTGACCTATGACTAATGTACAGTAGCGTTAGATGATAAGCTTAAGGATGTATCATTAACTTACAGTAGGGTTTAACAGGATAAGCCTGACTATCTGGAACTTTTGCAAAAGTTTATATTTCAGTTATGCTCTTTCCTGCAGATTTCCTAAACCCAAAAGAATGTACTGATGAGTTGCAAAGGCAGTATAACAGTATGTAACAACTAACAAAGATGAAATTATTCATCATTGTCTTCTGAATCACCTTTGTATCATGTCTCTACTTTTGTATGCTATCCCTGGTGCATAGGATTACTATTTAGTTACTATCAAAGAATTATATACTGGTTCCAAGTATTTGCACAAAACGGTTAGCATGCACTAGTCTAGGTAAATACTGGAAGATAAAGCCAAGCTACCAGCGTTGTTCACTGTTGATGAAACAATGGAACATCATTGGGTGCCGTCGGCAAGGTTCCACCATCGTTTTATTGGAGAAATGACATAGCTTGGATTCATCACCTGATGGGTTTGATATGTTGAAGAGGTTGGATTAGGGACAGGTGGTGCACAATGGAGCATATTTGGCTGCAATCTTCTGGATGACCCAGGATTCTGTGGGGGCACATGCAACTCCTGGGCACTTCCTGCTTCCCTCCCAGGATTTCTAGGTCTAGGCCTGCTCACTTCTGATCCATGTAGTGGGACTGTCTGTGGTTGCATATGTACCATTTCAGTTGCTGAATTAGAAGTTCCAAGAGGACAGACAGCATCTGTGACAATAGGGTGCAGAACATTTTGAGAAGTCGAAACTATGTTGCTACTCATCTGACCTGCCTGGGCAGGACCACTTATAGGCAAATCCAGCATAGATAAATCTTGACTACTCAACACAGGCTTTCTATCTTCTAAACCTGATGCACAATTCATTGGCAGATCATCACCACTCCCGTTTATCAGATCAATGACATGGGAAGAAGAAGAATCAGTTTGTATGATATCTCTGGTCTCAGTATGTTTATCTGATTTCTCATTATGTGCTTGAGCAGCTTTCCAGGATCCATCAGCAAATAAAAGGACATCGAGTATGTCATCTCCAGTTTCTTGTAGTACCTGAAGTAAAAAAAAAATTGAAGGGAAATCACAATGATATAATGATGAAAAATACATGAAAAATAAAACTTGCCTTAGTTATCCTTCGATCAATACGTAGTTCCAGGAAGTTCGAAGGGGTTTTGCAATATGGACAGCGCCAGGTTGGCTTTATCAAGTTTATCTTTATGTAGTTATCATAATCAAAACACTAAAACAATTATGGTTAAGTCATTATTTTGTCAAAACAAAAACCATTGAAACAATATGAATAACACGTGATTAAAAATAAATACCTGATAGTGTTTGCAAAGGTACCCTTTGATGGGAGTTTTTATACGGGTCAAACTGCACATAATCATCATCATCAACAACATAGGCTTTTAATCCCAAGAAGGTTGGGGTAAGCTAGAGATGAAACCCACAATGGCCAACAATGAAAGACGGAAAAGAAAAGGAAAAAAAAGGAAGGGAACGGAAAAACACAAAAGAATATGTGTCAAACTGCAATATAAGAAAAAAATTGACAAAAAAAATCATCATCTAAAGTCAGTGCACAATAACTTTCCAATCAAATACAATTTAGTTGTTAGTAGATGTTATCCAACTACCTTAAATCTACATAGATGGTGTAGAGAGGAATATTAGATGATTATCTAACACTTCAAAAAGAGGACCTGAGAAGTGCTTAGCCTAATTACTGTTTGATAGATACAAATCACCCAGTCCTCAATATATAGAGCAACCACGTAACTATCCAACATAATTTTGCTAAAAAAAATTATCTCAGATAAAGGTAACTTATCTCCTAACAGATCAATAATCTAACTAGCAATGATAATCCTCAGCTTATCTCGAACTAAGCTTCATTAGTTTTAAGTTGTCAGAACAGAGTTAGCTTTGCCAAGGTTCCAGCAAGTGCAGGCAATGAACACTTCAGAGACTGAGAAAAAATCAGAGCAGTGACTGCACGTTAATGTTTTGTATAGTATCCAATAGCGGATCTGAATGTACTGACACATAGGCTCCCACACATTGTGGGCCTGGGTAAGCTTATTACTATTGGGTAGCCTCGTCCCCTGCTTTTGCAGTGGCTGATTCAAACCCAAGACCTCAGGACACAACACTCTACCACTGCACCGGGTCTGCCTTGTTGAAGTATAAATGTATTGCCCACCCTTTGACATCAGCTTAGGCTTTTGGGTTCAACTGGTTGGTGCATACAAACTTATCGTGCCTCCCATCAACAACTAGAAATATTTATTTCCTAACCAGATAGCACTAGATTAGTTTTGGAATAAGTCCACTTAGTCCTGGGTTTGACAGCCTCTCTACAATCTATTGCAGGGGTAAGGCTTTCCTCATATAATCTTTCCCTAGACCCCACCATGCGGTAGGAGCTTACAGCACTGGGTCTTTCCTTCAGACCTGTGACTTACATGCAAGAACTCAGTAGAGACCGGGGCATAAACACAGTACTATGTACAGCTCAAGTTATCAACATCAATTTAAGAAATAATATACTGCAAGAAAAATGCTATACAGCACCTTATGGGACACTTTAGGGAAACTCTTGATGGTCCCTCAAGCACATCAGAATCTACACATCAGGAGACATCACAAATATATAATAAATTGTTAAACTGAGTTGTTATATGAAACATGTATTTTATTAAAAAAAATACTACCAAAGAACATTAAATAGTGGAAATTGCATTCCCCTACAACTTAAAAAATAGCCACAATCCATAAAAAAATATAGATGCAAATAGGAGAACTAAACAGAAAAAAGCTATAACTACAATGTTCAACTTTTATTACCACAGAATGTGAAAATGAAAAATATAGAACTACAAGACTGATCAGCCATCATATTCTACAGTCTACACGAATCAGGCAACTATTCAGTCCACCCGTTATTGGACTAACTAAGACTCATAATCCAGCAATTGGCCTCATGAATGATGCATAAAGGCATGCACAAAGGCAGTCACAGTGCAATGGATAAGGCCACTGGCTGTGGGTGCCACCAGGGTTTGAAACTTGGGTGCTGAACATATTTGTGGCATGCCAACCTCCCTAGTCCCTGCTAGGGTTGTTGTGGGACCTCATGCAGTGAGCACGTGTGAGCGCTAGGCTTTGCGCATATTTCATATTTTCCATATTTGTTACTGTAACTACACATGTGATATGGATACAGTTGAAATGTCGAAAACCTCTTTAGGCTGGTCGCTCCATGGCCTAGTCGAATAACTGATCCAAAACAGCAGCGAAGACGATTAAGTTTTTTAAAAGAAACAATACACATCAATTTATGATCAAGTATTGCAAGTAGGGCCCAAAAAACATGTCTATATGAGAATAGAAATTAAACAGCACTTCATATGTCCAACAGCTATGAATACCAAGCTTGGCTAGTCTATTGGTCCCAGTATGATATCAGACAAAACTGAAAAGAAAAGGGGCAGCTGGACAAAGATGAAACTACAGAAAAGCAATAGCAATTCAGATACATTTACAATAGTGTCAGGAAAACCTCGTGTCACACCAAGACCTGCAGTAAGTTCACCTACCAGCAAGATCAGCAGTGACAGGTTGAGCATAGTCATCAAGTGTTGGAGCACTGAAGGATGTCAAACTTTTCATAAATGCTATAGATATGATATAATTAGCTGCAACATAAAGTTAAAATAGTCACAAATACTTAGCTAAGGCTTATTGTTGTACAGTTTTATAGAATTCAGAGAACAGAGCAATGTGACCAAGCATATACCATCAAAATACCCAACAGCCTGGATAATGTTTGCCCCAAATTTTAGCATTTTGGTGATATCGGTGGGGAACTGTGGTCCAGATTCCTATTAAATCATTTCAAATGTAGAAGGTCAGTTTGTATTACACCATACAGGTGCGAGAAGGTACGAAATCTAAGATAATACAACAGGATACTTAACCATCACAACATTAGTCCGCATGTCCACGCCCTTTCCATTGACCAAAAAGCTGGTACCAAAAAAAATATTTGTTAGTTGAACGCATAGTGTAAGCATCAAAGCCAACACTTTTAACACACCTCGCTTGTGGTGGGCTCGTGATACATGATGAGGTATCTAAGTTTTCCTTTTGTACAACAATCAGTCTCTGAAAAAGACAGGACAAACAATGAGGTTACAGATGTGAAATATATGTTGAGAATTGTTAGTACAACAGCTTTGAATAACACTATCTTTTCCTCAAAGACTCAGCAGAGTTGTGTATCATTATATTAAGAAGATAAAACAAGAGGGACTAGAACCTATAGAAATGAAAAACACACACACACACACACACACACACACACGCAACACATATCTTGATGCACTAGATCAATAACAACAACAAAGCTTTTCAACCCAAGCAAGTTGGGACAGGCTACTGATGAAACCCAGAAGAACCAAAGCACAAGGACAAACGAACAAAAAATGGAATATGGAAATGAAGAAAAAGAATCTTGCTGCAAGAATATAAATAAAAAATATGCATTTCAACAAGATGGAACCCGGTAGCACATAAGGAAACTCTACATAACCGATATTTTTTGTTGGCACCTAAAACAAACAATAAGCAACCTAGCAATGTTTGAAATAAATATAACATAAAATTAAACGTACATAAATTCAGAATTTATAAGATAGGTTTTCTTTCGAGGTACAATGGACAAAGAGTGGATCTTGTGCTGAAAACATCAAATATAACAAGAGGTCAGATATCCAATATACAACTACCAATGTACTCTGTAAGTGGTGTCAGCACCTTCTCTATATGTGTTGCTTGACTTTTACACAAACTTGCTAGGCACTCCGAAGGAAAGGCAGCAGACCCTCAACCTTGAAGTCCTTGGTATACAGAGACATGAGCTACATGATTTGGAGGCAAATATCAACGAAGACGAAGTGTGGACTGTTATCAAACAACTACCTCCCGACAAAGCTCCCCGGACCCGATGGGTTCACAGGCCGCTTCTACAAGACTTGTTGGCAAATAATCAAACCTGATATAATGGCAGCAATCTCGGCGGTTTGGCGAAGAGACTTCAGGAATTTCAGATTCCTAAACACTGCCTTTATCACTCTTCTGCCCAAAAAAGACGAAGCCGTAGAAGCAAAGGATTTTCGGCCGATAAGTCTCATTCACAGTTTTGCGAAGCTTATCACAAAGATATTGGCCAACAGATTAGCCACTAAACTTGATAGTATGGTGTCTCGCAATCAGAGTGCTTTCATAAAAGGAAGATTCATCCAAGACAACTTTATGTTGGTCCAACAAACAGCGAGACTCCTTCACTCCCAAAAGCAGCCACGAATCTTGCTGAAATTGGATATCTCAAAGGCGTTTGATTCAGTTTCATGGGCTTTTTTGATGGAAGTGTTAGAAGGACTTGGCTTCGGAAGAATCTTTCGAGATATTCTAAGTGGGCTGCTTACTACCTCTTCTACACAAGTGCTGCTGAATGGTACTCCGGGCGAGTTTATCTCACATAAGCGTGGACTACGGCAGGGAGACCCCCTCTCTCCCATGTTGTTCATCCTAGTGATGGATACCCTGAACCTCATGTTTATGAAGGCATCGGAGGACGGCTTGCTGCAGCCAATCTCTTCTCGGTCCATTCAACACCGCTTATCCCTCTACGCCGACGATGTGGTTTTGTTTCTCCGACCAATCGCTAGTGACATTGACATAACTATGAATATGTTGCAGCTTTTTGGGACTGCCTCTGGACTCTGCACTAATGTGCAAAAGAGTAGCGTCACCCCAATTCAGTGCACACCACATGATGTTGAGTTGCTGCGGGAGCTCCTCCCTTGTGAACTTTCAGATTTTCCACTCAAATATCTGGGGTTGCCTCTCTCTGTGAAGAAATTAACCAAGGCCCATCTTCAACCTCTAATTGACCGAATGGCAGACCTCTTACCTGGATGGAAAGCCGATCTGTTGACTCGTGCAGGAAGGGCGAAACTGGTTCAGTTTGTAATGACTGCCACCATCATCTATCACGCCATGGCCTTAGACCTTCCAGCATGGGCTATCAAAGCTCTCGATAAATACCGGCGGAACTTCTTATGGCATGGCCGCAAGGAGGCGAATGGAGGTCACTGCCTCATTGCTTGGCCCAAAGTCACAAGACCAAAAGAGTTGGGGGTCTCGGTATCTCAGACCTCAAGAATTTTGGAAGAGCACTCAGAGTGAGATGGGCCTGGCTGCGCAAAACAGAGCCGGACAAGCCTTGGGCTGCTCTCCCCATGCAAACAAGCGATGATATTCAGGCCCTCCTATCTATGGCTTTGACTACCGAGATCGGAAACGGAAGGAACACCCTGTTTTGGCGTGACAGGTGGATTTTGGGACAGAGGTTGGAGGACTTGTGCCCTCTGATTTGCAGCCTAATCCCCAATCGAACAAAAAACAGGAGGACGGTCCATGAGGCCTTGACTAATATGAGATGGGTGCATGACATCCATGGAGTAGCTTCGGTCCCGTTTCTTCTGGAATTCATCCGTTTGTGTGACATCTTGGTGGACATTACTCTTCAACCGGATATGGCAGATGTTCATAGATGGCGCCTCTCAAGTTCTGGTCAGTACTCGGCTACTTCAGCTTATGAAGCACAGTTTGAAGGGTCTTTGCGGTTCAGCCCGTGGGAGCGAATTTGGAAGACTTGGGCCCCTGAAAAATGCAGATTTTTCATGTGGCTGGTTGCGCATAACAGGTGTTGGACTGCTGACCGGCTGACTAGAAGGAATCTTCCCCACCCAGAGCGCTGCCCTTTTTGTGATCAGGAAGACGAGACTATCCACCATTTGTTAGTAGGGTGTTCTTTCGCAAGGCAGTTCTGGTTTGTCCTGCTACGTCAGGTTGGGCTTAGTGCCCTATCTCCCCAACCGGATGATAGGAACTTTGAGACTTGGTGGAGTCAGTCGAATAATCGGGTCATGGGGCAGATACGGCAGGGCCTTCAACTCCATCATCATTCTTGGATCCTGGACGTTGTGGTGACATCGTAATGACTGTGTCTTTAATCAGCCCCCCCCCCCCCCAGCATCACAACCGCCCTGATCTTGGCTGGTGATGAAAGATGCTTATGGAGCTTAGCGGGAGCAAGAGCTTTGGGAGCCCTACCGATACATGCAGGGGCTGCCTTGGTGGGCAGCGTGTGATTTAGGGGTGCTGGTCGTTTTGTAAAGTGTACACAGGCGCGCTTATAACCTGTGATCTTGGTGGGGTGTGTGGGTGTGTTGTATTCTAACTTCTTCTCCTATTTATGGAATGATACGCAGCTCTCCTACGTGTTCGAGAAAAAAAAA
>JAUNZO010003972.1:0-16520 GCA_031894775.1 Chloris gayana | reverse complement strand
AGTCTTCGCATTGGCCCATTAGTGATCCGCAATTGTTGCGCTGGGACAGGTTGTGAAAACCGTATTTTCCGCACCCGGTAGAGACTAGGAGTCCTAAAATGAGTTCGGAAGTATCCGTATGCTAAACCTCGACGCAGAATTTTGTTCACGTTCGGGTGGGCCCACTAGTGAGCCGCATGTAAAAGACTGTGTTTTCCGGACCCGGTAGTGACTAGGAGTCCCAAAATGTGTTCTAGAACTACATGTGCGTGAAGCACCGACGCACAATTTGATTCATGTTCGGGTGGGCTCACTAGTGACCCGCCTTTATTGCGTCGGGACAAGTAGTGGAAACCGTGTTTTCTGCACCCGATAGTGACTAGGAGTCCTAAAATGTGTTCTGGAATGATCCGTGCGCGAAACACCGAGGCACGACTTTGTTAGTCTTCGCATTGGCCCATTAATGATCCGCAATTGTTGCACCGGGACAGGTTGTGAAAACCGTATTTTCCGCACCTGGTAGAGACTAGGAGTCCTAAAATGAGTTCTGGAAGAACCCGTATGCTAAACCTCGACGCAGAATTTTGTTCACGTTCGGGTGGGCCCACTAGTGACCCACATGTATTGCGTCGGGACAAGTTTGTAAAACCGTGTCTTCCACACCCGGCGGTGACTAGGTGTCGTAAAATGTGTTCGGAACGACACGTGCGCGAAACACCGACGCACAATTTTATTCATGTTCGGGTGGGCTCACTAGCGACCCGCATTTATTGCGCCGGGACAAGTTATGAAAACCGTGTTTTCTGCACCCGGTAGTGACTAGGAGTCCTAAAATGTGTTCGGAATGATCCGTGCGCGAAACACCGAGGCACGACTTTGTTCATCTTCGCATTGGCCCATTAGTGATCCGCAATTGTTGCGCCGGGACAAGTTGTGAAAGCCATATTTTTCGCACCCGGTAGAGACTAGGAGTCCTAAAATGAGTTCGGAAGAACCCGTATGCTAAACCTCGACGCAGAATTTTGTTCACGTTCGGGTGGGCCCACTAGTGACCCACATGTATTGCGTCGGGACAAGTTTGTAAAAGCTGTGTCTTCCACACCCGGCGAGTGACAAGGAGTCGTAAAATGTGTTCGGAACGACCTGTGCGCGAAACACCGACGCACAATTTTATTCATGTTCGGGTGGGCTCACTAGTGACCCGCATTTATTGCGCCGGGACAAGTTATGAAAACCGTGTTTTCCGCACCCGGTAGTGACTAGGAGTCCTAAAATGTGTTCGGAATGATCCGTGCGCGAAACACCGAGGCACGACTTTGTTCATCTTCGCATTGGCCCATTAGTGATCCGCAATTGTTGCGCCGGGACAAGTTGTGAAAGCCATATTTTTCGCACCCGGTAGAGACTAGGAGTCCTAAAATGAGTTCCGGAAGAACCCGTATGCTAAACCTCGACGCAGAATTTTATTCACGTTCGGGTGGGCCCACTAGTGACCCACATGTATTGCGTCGGGACAAGTTTGTAAAAACTTTGTCTTCCACACCCGGCAGTGACTAGGAGTCGTAAAATGTGTTCGGAACGACACTGTGCGCGAAACACCGACGCACAATTTTATTCATGTTCGGGTGGGCTCACTAGTGATCCACATTTATTCCGCCGGGACAATTTGTGAAAACCGTATTTTCCGCACCCGGTAGTGACTACGAGTCCTAAAATTTGTTCGGGAACGACCGGGCGCAAAACACCCACGCAGGATTTTATTCATGTTCGGGTGGGCCCACTAGTGAGCCGCATTTATTGCGCCGAGACAAGTTGTGAAAACCTCGTTTTCCACATCCGGTAGTGACTAGGAGTCCCAAAATGTGTTCTAGAACTACATGTGCGCGAAGCACCGACACAAAATTTGATTCATGTTCGGGTGGGTTCACTAGTGACCCGCCTTTATTGCGTCGGGACAAGTAGTGGAAACCGTGTTTTCTGCACCCGATAGTGACTAGGAGTCCTAAAATGTGTTCGGAATGATCCGTGCGCGAAACACCGAGGCACGACTTTGTTAGTCTTCGCATTGACCCATTAGTGATCCGCAATTGTTGCGCCGGGACAGGTTGTGAAAACCGAATTTTCCGCACCCGGTAGAGACTAGGAGTCCTAAAATGAGTTCTGGAAGAACCCGTATGCTAAACCTCGACGCAGAATTTTGTTCACGTTCGGGTGGGCCCACTAGTGACCCGCATGTATTGCCTCGGGACAAGTTTGTAAAATATGTGTTTTCCGCACCCGGTAGAGACTAGGAGTCCTAAAATGTGTTCTGGAACGACCTGTGCGCGAAACACCGACGCACAATTTTATTCATGTTCGGGTGGGCTCACTAGTGACCCGCATTTATTGCGCCGGGACAAGTTATGAAAACCGTGTTTTCCGCACCCGGTAGTGACTAGGAGTCCTAAAATGTGTTCGGAATGATCCGTGCGCGAAACACCGAGGCACGACTTTGTTCATCTTCGCATTGACCCATTAGTGATCCGCAATTGTTGCGCCGGGACAGTTGTGAAAGCCATATTTTCCGCACCCGTAGAGACTAGGAGTCCTAAAATGAGTTCTGGAAGAACCCGTATGCTAAACCTCGACGCAGAATTTTGTTCACGTTCGGGTGGGCCCACTAGTGACCCACATGTATTGCGTCGGGAGAAGTTTGTAAAAGCTGTGTCTTCCACACCCGGCGGTGACTAGGAGTCGTAAAATGTGTTCGGAACGACACTGTGCGCGAAACACCGACGCACAATTTTATTCATGTTCGGGTGGGCTCACTAGTGACCCACATTTATTCCGCCGGGACAATTTGTGAAAACCGTATTTTCCGCACCCGGTAGTGACGACGAGTCCTAAAATTTGTTCAGGAACGACCCGGGCGCAAAACACCCACGCAGGATTTTATTCATGTTCGGGTGGGCCCACTAGTGAGCCGCATTTATTGCGCCGAGACAAGTTGTGAAAACCTCGTTTTCCACATCCGGTAGTGACTAGGAGTCCCAAAATGTGTTCTAGAACTACATGTGCGCGAAGCACCGACACAAAATTTGATTCATGTTCGGGTGGGCTCACTAGTGACCCGCCTTTATTGCGTCGGGACAAGTAGTGGAAACCGTGTTTTCTGCACCCGATAGTGACTAGGAGTCCTAAAATGTGTTCTGGAATGATCCGTGCGCGAAACACCGAGGCACGACTTTGTTAGTCTTCGCATTGGCCCATTAGTGATCCGCAATTGTTGCGCCGGGACAGGTTGTGAAAACCGTATTTTCCGCACCCGGTAGAGACTAGGAGTCCTAAAATGAGTTCTGGAAGAACCCGTATGCTAAACCTCGACGCAGAATTTTGTTCACGTTTGGGTGGGCCCACTAGTGACCCGCATGTATTGCGTCGGGACAAGTTTGTAAAAACTGTGTTTTCCGCACCCGGTAGTGCCTAGGAGTCCTAAAATGTGTTCGGAACGACCTGTGCGCGAAACACCGACGCACAATTTTGTTCATGTTCGGGTGGGCTCACTAGTGACCCGCATTTTTTGTGCCGGGACAAGTTGTGAAAACCGGGTTTTAGGCACCCCGTAGTGACTAGGAGTCCTAAAATATATTCTGGAACGACCAATGCGCGAAACACCGACGCAAAAATTTGTTCATGTTCGGGTGGGCTCACTAGTGACCCGCATTTTTGTGCTCGGGACAAGTTGTGAAAACCGGGTTTTCGGCACCCGTAGTGACTAGGAGTCCTAAAATGTGTTCTAGAACGACATGTGCGCGAAACACCGAGGCACAATTTTATTGATGTTCGGGAGCGCTCGACTAGTGACCCTCATTTATTGCGCCGGGACAAGTTGTGAAAACCGTGTTTTCCGCACCCGGTAGTGACTAGGAGTCCTAAAATGTGTTCTCGAATGATCCGTGCGCGAAACACCGAGGCACGACTTTGTTCATCTTCGCATTGGCCCATTAGTGATCGACATTTGTTGCGCGAGATAAGTTGTGAAAATCGTATTTTCCGCACCCGGTAGAGACTAGGAGTCCTAAAATGAGTTCGGAAGAACCCGTGTGCTAATCCTCCACACAGAATTTTGTTCACGTTCGGGTGGGCCCACTAGTGACCCGCATTTATTGCGTTTGGACAAGTTGTAAAAACTGTATTTTCCACTCCCGGTAGTGATTAGGAGTCCTAAAATGTGTTCGGAACGACCTGTGCGCGAAACACCGACGGACAATTTTATTCATGTTCGGGTGGGCTCACTAGTGACCCGCATTTATTGCGCCGGGACAAGTTGTGAAAACCGTATTTTCCGCACCCGGTACTGACTAGGAGTCCTAAAATTTGTTCGGGAACGACCGAGCGCAAAACACCGGGCACGATTTTATTCATGTTCGGGTGGGCCCACTAGTGAGCCGCATTTATTGTGCCGGGACAAGTTGTGAAAACCACGTTTTCCGCACCCGGTAGTGACTAGGAGTCCTAAAATGTGTTCGGAATGATCCGTGCGCGAAACACCGAGGCACGACTTTGTTCATCTTCGCATTGGCCCATTAGTGATCCGCAATTGTTGCGCCGGGACAAGTTGTGAAAGCCATATTTTCCGCACCCGGTAGAGACTAGGAGTCATAAAATGAGTTCGGAAGAACCCGTATGCTAAACCTTGACGCAGAATTTTGTTCACGTTCCGGTGGGCCCACTAGTGACCCACATGTATTGCGTCGGGACAAGTTTGTAAAAGCTGTGTCTTCCACACCCGGTAGTGACTAGGAGTCCTAAACTGTGTTCGGAACGACCTGTGCGCGAAACACCGACGCACAATTTTATTCATGTTCGGGTGGGCTCACTAGTGACCCACATTTATTCCGCCGGGACAATTTGTGAAAACCGTATTTTCCGCACCCGGTAGTGACTACGAGTCCTAAAATTTGTTCAGGAACGACCCGGGCGCAAAACACCCACGCAGGATTTCATTCATGTTCGGGTGGGCCCACTAGTGAGCCGCATTTATTGCGCCGAGACAAGTTGTGAAAACCTCGTTTTCCACATCCGATAGTGACTAGGAGTCCCAAAATGTGTTCTAGAACTACATGTGCGCGAAGCACCGACACCAAATTTGATTCATGTTCGGGGGGCTCACTAGTGACCCGCCTTTATTGCGTCGGGACAAGTAGTGGAAACCGTGTTTTCTGCACCCGATGGTGACTAGGAGTCCTAAAATGTGTTCTGGAATGATCCGTGCGCGAAACACCGAGGCACGACTTTGTTAGTCTTCGCATTGGCCCATTAGTGATCCGCAATTGTTGCGCCGGGACAGGTTGTGAAACCGTATTTTCCGCACCCGGTAGAGACTAGGAGTCCTAAAATGAGTTCTGGAAGAACCCGTATGCTAAACCTCGACGCAGAATTTTGTTCACGTTTGGGTGGGCCCACTAGTGACCCGCATGTATTACGTCGGGACAAGTTTGTAAAAGCTGTGTTTTCCGCACCCGGTAGTACCTAGGAGTCGTAAAATGTGTTCTGGAACGACCCGTGCGCGAAACACCGACGCACAATTTTATTCATCTTCGGGTGGGCTCACTAGTGACCCACATTTATTTCGCCGGGACAATTTGTGAAAACCGTATTTTCTGCACCCGGTAGTGACGACGAGTCCTAAAATTTGTTCGAGAACGACCGGGCGCAAAACACCCACGCAGCATTTTATTCATGTTCGGGTGGGCCCACTAGTGAGCCGCATTTATTGCGCCGAGACAAGTTGTGAAAACCTCGTTTTCCACATCCGGTAGTGACTAGGAGTCCCAAAATGTGTTCTAGAACTACATGTGCGCGAAGCACCGACACAAAATTTGATTCATGTTCGGGTGGGCTCACTAGTGACCCGCCTTTATTGCGTCGGGACAAGTTGTGGAAACCGTGTTTTCTGCACCCGATAGTGACTAGGAGTCCTAAAATGTGTTCTGGAATGATCCGTGCGCGAAACACCGAGGCACGACTTTGTTAGTCTTCGCATTGGCCCATTAGTGATCCGCAATTGTTACGCCGGGACAGGTTGTGAAAACCGTATTTTCCGCACCTGGTAGAGACTAGGAGTCCTAAAATGAGTTCTGGAAGAACCCGTATGCTAAACCTCGACGCAGAATTTTGTTCACGTTTGGGTGGGCCCACTAGTGACCCGCATGTATTGCGTCGGGACAAGTTTGTAAAAACTGTGTTTTCCGCACCCGGTAGTGCCTAGGAGTCCTAAAATGTGTTCGGAACGATCCGTGCGCGAAACACCGACGCACAATTTTATTCATGTTCGGGTGGGCTCACTAGTGACCCGCATTTATTGCGTCGGGACAAGTTGTAAAAACTGTGTCTTCCGCACCCGGTAGTGACTAGGAGTCCTAAAATATATTCTGGAACGACCAATGCGCGAAACACCGACGCGCAATTTTGTTCATGTTCGGGTGGGCTCACTAGTGACCCGCATTTTTTGTGCTCGGGACAAGTTGTGAAAGCCGGGTTTCGGCACCCCGTAGTGACTAGGAGTCCTAAAATGTGTTCTGGAACGATCGTGCGCGAAACACCGACGCACAATTCTATTGATGTTCGGGAGCGCCGACTAGTGACCCTCATTTATTGCGCCGGGACAAGTTGTGAAAACTGTGTTTTCCGCACCCGGTAGTGACTAGGAGTCCTAAAATGTGTTCTCGAATGATCCGTGCGCGAAACACCGAGGCACGACTTTGTTCATCTTCGCATTGGCCCATTAGTGATCCACATTTGTTGCGCCGGGACAGGTTGTGAAAACCGTATTTTCCGCACCCGGTAGAGACTAGGAGTCCTAAAATGAGTTCTGGAAGAACCCGTATGCTAAACCTCGACGCAGAATTTTGTTCACGTTCGGGTGGGCCCACTAGTGACCCGCATGTATTGCGTCGGGACAAGTTTGTAAAAGCTGTGTTTTCCGCACCCGGTAGTGACTAGGAGTCATAAAATGTGTTCGGAACGACCTGTGCGCGAGACACCGACGCACAATTTTATTCATGTTCGGGTGGGCTCACTAGTGACCCGCATTTATTGCGCCGGGACAAGTTGTGAAAACCGTGTTTTCCGCACCCGGTAGTGACTAGGAGTCCTAAAATGTGTTCTGGAATGATCCGTGCGCGAAACACCGAGGCACGACTTTGTTCATCTTCGCATTGGCCCATTAGTGATCCGCATTTGTTGCGCCGGGACAAGTTGTGAAAATCGTATTTTCCGCACCCGGTAGAGACTAGGAGTCCTAAAATGAGTTTTGGAAGAACCCGTGTGCTAATCCTCCACGCAGAATTTTGTTCACGTTCGGGTGGGCCCACTAGTGACCCGCATTTATTGCGTTTGGACAAGTTGTAAAAACTGTGTTTTCCACTCCCGGTAGTGACTAGGAGTCCTAAAATGTGTTCTGGAACGACCTGTGCGCGAAACACCGACGCACAATTTTATTCATGTTCGGGTGGGCTCACTAGTGACCCGCATTTATTGCGCCGGGACAAGTTGCGAAAACCGTATTTTCCGCACCCGGTACTGACTAGGAGTCCTAAAATTTGTTCGGGAACGACCCGAGCGCAAAACACCCACGCACGATTTTATTCATGTTCGGGTGGGCCCACTAGTGAGCCGCATTTATTGTGCCGGGACAAGTTGTGAAAACCACGTTTTCCAAACCCGGTAGTGACTAGGAGTCCTAAAATGTGTTCTAGAACAACCTGTGCGCGAAGCTCCGACGCTCAATTTGATTCATGTTCGGGAGGGCTCACTAGTGACCCGCATTTATTGCGCCGGGAAAAGTTGTGAAAACCGTGTTTTCGGCACCCCGTAAAGACTAGGAGTCCTAAAATGTGTTCGGAAAGACCTGTGCGCGAAACACCGACACACAATTTTATTGATGTTCGAGCGGACTCGACTAGTGACCCGCATTTATTGCACCGGGACGAGTTGTGAAAACCGTATTTTCCGCACTCGGTAGGGATTAGGAGTCCTAAAATGTGTTCTAGAAAAACCTGTGCGCGAAACACCGACGCACAATTTGATTCATGTTCGGGTGGGCTCACTAGTGACCCGCATTTATTGCGCCGGGACAAGTTGTGATAACCGTGTTTTCCGCACCCGGTAGTGACAAGGAGTCCTAAAATGTGTTCTGGAACGACCTGTGCACGAAACACCCACGCACAATTTTATTCATCTTCGGGTGGGCTCACTAGTGACCCGCCTTTATTGCGTCGGGACAAGTTGTGGAAACCGTGTTTTCTGCACCCGATAGTGACTAGGAGTCCTAAAATGTGTTCTGGAATGATCCGTGCGCGAAACACCGAGGCACGACTTTGTTAGTCTTCGCATTGGCCCATTAGTGATCCGCAATTGTTGCGCCGGGACAGGTTGTGAAAACCGTATTTTCCGCACCCGGTAGAGACTAGGAGTCCTAAATTGAGTTCGGAAGAACCCGTATGCTAAACCTCGACGCAGAATTTTGTTCACGTTCGGGTGGGCCAACTAGTGACCCGCATGTATTGCGTCGGGACAAGTTTGTAAAAGCTGTGTTTTCCGCACACGGTAGTGACTAGGAGTCATAAAATGTGTTCTGGAACGACCTGTGCGCGGAACACCGACGCACAATTTTATTCATGTTCGGGTGGACTCACTGGTGACCCGCATTTATTGCGCCGGGACAAGTTGTGAAAACCGTGTTTTCCGCACCCGGTAGTGACTAGGAGTCCTAAAATGAGTTCTGGAAGAACCCGTATGCTAAACCTCGACGCAGAATTTTGTTCACGTTCGGGTGGGCCGACTAGTGACCCACATGTATTGCGTGATGAGGACATCACTACTTCCGTTACACCCACGCCTCCCACAACATCAATAACACCAACTCCGGCTGGCCCTCTTACCCGCGCTCGTGCTCGCCAACTAAACTATCAAGTGAGTTCATTCCTAAGCTCATGTCCATCTGATTTAGACTCTCGAGACACGTGTGTTCTTGTTTTGCTTAGGAATGATGGAGAGGATAAGAAGGGGAGGGGATTCTCGCGTGTTGGATTCGGACTGCAGGACAGGGTCAACTTGTGACAGACGCCACGACTTCATCCGGACTCCGTTTTGGGCGTGCAAGCACAATTTGGAAAGCTTACAGAGTCTACTTTCCAACGGATCTGAGATCAACTTCATATCTGCTCCGAGTCGACCGCAATCGTCGTTTTGCTGCAGAGACATAAATCTGTCTAGTTTTGGGCCCGACGGGCCGTGTATCAAGTGGGGCCCAATAGGGGCCGCGTCTTAGGTTTTGGGGACGACCCCCACCACGTCCTGGTCGTCCTCCACCCTCCCATATACCCCATAGCCGCCACTTTTTAGATTGGGTTTTGTTGATTAGAGTTAGCCTTTGCTACTTGTTGCAGCGTGCTCGTGCCGCCTGCCCGTTCATCTCCGGAACCCCACCATATTGTGTTTTCAGTTGTGAACCTTCAATTAAATCTAGCAATTTCAGTGCTTGTTCTACTTGTTCTTGCCAGTTCTTCGATTGCTTGCAGGACGAGTGCCCTCGTGGCCGGTGGTCGCGCTCCCACAAGATCGCGGCGACCATTGGAGGCGGTGTATCGGTTGCTAAGGCACAACGTCCTTGGACGGTTGTAGTCGGGCCGTGAACGTCGACTTCATCACCAATCGAATTATCTTCCACTCTCATCGAAAGATCGACGCCAAAACCCTCACGGGTTCACATCATTGCGTCGGGACAAGTTTGTAAAAACCATGTCTTCCACACCCGGTAGTGACTAGGAGTCCTAAAATGTGTTCGGAACGACCTGTGCGCGAAACACACGCACAATTTTATTCATGTTCGGGTGGGCTCACTAGTGACCCGTATTTATTGCACCGGGACAAGTTGTGAAAACCGTGTTTTCCGCACCCGGTAGCGACTAGGAGTCCTAAAATGTGTTCGGACTGATCCGTGCGCGAAACACCGAGGCACGACTTTGTTCATCTTCGCATTGGCCCATTAGTGATCCGCAATTGTTGCGCCGGGACAATTTGTGAAAGCCATATTTTCCGCACCCGGTAGAGACTAGGAGTCCTAAAATGAGTTCGGAAGAAGCCGTATGCTAAACCTCGACGCAGAATTTTGTTCACGTTCGGGTGGGCCCACTAGTGACCCACATGTATTGCGTCGGGAAAGGTTTGTAAAAACTATGTCTTCCACACCCGGTAGTGACTAGGAGTCCTAAAATGTGTTCGGAATGACCTGTGCGCGAAACACCGACGCACAATTTTATTCATGTTCGGGTGGGCTCACTAGTGACCCACATTTATTCCGCCGGGACAATTTGTGAAAACCGTATTTTCCGCACCCGGTAGTGACTAGGAGTCCTAAAATTTTTTCAGGAACGACCGGGCGCAAAACACCCACGCATGATTTTATTCATGTTCGGGTGGGCCCACTAGTGAGCCGCATTTATTGTGCCGGGACAAGTTGTGAAAACCTCGTTTTCCACTTCCGGTAGTGACTAGGAGTCCCAAAATGTGTTCTAGAACTACCTGTGCGCAAAGCACCGACACAAAATTTGATTCATGTTCGGGTGGTCTCACTAGTGACCCGCATTTATTGCGCCGGGACAAGTTGTGAAAACCGTGTTTTCGGCACCCCATAGTGACTAGGAGTCCTAAAATGTCTTCCGGAACGACTCTGTGCGCGAAACACCGACACACAATTTTATTGATGTTCGGGTGGGCTGACTAGTGACCCGCATTTATTGCGCCGGGACAAGTTGTGAAAACCGTGTTTTCCGCACCCGATAGTGACTAGGAGTCCTAAAATATGTTCTAGAACAACCTTTGCGCGAAACACCGGCGCACAATTTGATTCATGTTCGGGTGGGCTCACTCGTGACCCGGATTTATTGTGTCGGGACAAGTTGTGAAAACCATGTTTTCCGCACCCGGTAGTGACTAGGAGTCCTAAAATGTGTTCTGGAATGACCTGTGCCCGAAACACCGACGCACAATTTTATTCATGTTCGGGTGGGCTCACTAGTGACCCACATTTATTCCACCGGGACAATTTGTGAAAACCGTATTTTCCGCACCCTGTAGTGACTATGAGTCCTAAAATTTGTTCGAGAACGACCCGGGCGCAAAACACCCACGCAGGATTTTATTCATGTTCGGGTGGGCCCACTAGTGAGCTGCATTTATTGTGTCGGGAGAAGTTGCGAAAACCTCGTTTTCCACACCGGTAGTGACTAGGAGTCCCAAAATGTGTTCTAGAACAACCTGTACGCGAAGCACCGACGCAAAATTTGATTCATGTTCGGGTGGGCTCACTAGTGACCCGCATTTATTGCGCCGGGACAAGTTGTGAAAACCGTGTTTTCTGCACCCGATAGTGACTAGGAGTACTAAAATGTGTTCTGGAACGACCTGTGCGCGAAACACCGACACAATTTTATTGATGTTCGGGTGGGCTGACTAGTGACCCGCATTTATTACGTCGGGACAAGTTGTGAAAACCGTGTTTTCTGCACCCGATAGTGACTAGGAGTCCTAAAATGTGTTCGGAACGACCTGTGCGCGAAACACCGACACAATTTTATTGATGTTCGGGTGGGCTGACTAGTGACCCGCATTTATTGCGCCGGGACAAGTTGTGAAAACCGTGTTTTCCGCACCCGGTTGTGACTAGGAGTCCTAAAATGTGTTCTGGAAGGACACTGTGCGCGAAACACCCACGCACAATTTTATTCATGTTCGGGTGGTCTCACTAGTGACCCGCATTTATTACGCCGGGACAAGTGTTGAAAATCGTGTTTTCCTCACCCGGTAGTGACTATGAGTCCTAAAATGTGTTCTGTAATGATCCGTGCGCGAAACACCGAGGCACGACTTTGTTCATCTTCGCATTGGCCCATTAGTGATCCGCATTTGTTGCGCCGGGACAAGTTGTGAAAACCGTATTTTCCGCACCCGGTAGTGACTAGGAGTCCTAAAATGTGTTCTCGAATGATCCGTGCGCGAAACACCGAGGCACGACTTTGTTCAGCTTCGCATTGGCCCATTAGTGATCCACATTTGTTGCGCCGAGACAAGTTGTGAAAATCGTATTTTCCGTACCCGGTAGAGATTAGGAGTCCTAAAAAGAGTTTTGGAAGAACCTGTGTGCTAATCCTCGACGCAGAATTTTGTTCACGTTCGGGTGGGCCCACTAGTGACCCGCATTTATTGCGTCGGGACAAGTTGTGAAAACCGTATTTTCCGCACCCAGTACTGACTAGGAGTCCTAAAATTTGTTCAGGAACGACCCGGGCGCAAAACACCCACGCACAATTTTATTCATGTTCGGGTGGGCCCACTAGTGAGCCGCATTTATTGTGCGGGGACAAGTTGTGAAAACCACGTTTTCCACACTCGGTAGTGACTAGGAGTGATGAGGACATCGGCACCATCGATACGTCCATACCTACAAAAGACCCTATTACTTGGACCAATTACCCGTGCTCGTGCTCGACAATTGAACAATCAACTGAGTTCGTTCTTATGCTCTTTTCAATCCTGTTTGGACCTTGAAAACGTTTGCACTCTTGTTCTTCTTAGGAACGATGGCCAGGAGCTAAAGGGAAACAGACTCGCGCTGGCTGGATTCGGACTCCAGAAAAAGACGGATTTTTGATGGCTGCCACGACTTTGTCCGAACTCCGTTTTGGGTGTTCAAGTACAGCATGGAAAGATCGCGGAGTCTACTTTCCAACGGATCCGAGATCACGTCTATATCTGTTCGGAGTCGACCGCAATCGTCATTTAAGTACAGAGATATCAGAACTGTCCAGTTTTGGCCCAACGGGCCGTGTATCAAGTTGAGTCCACTAAGGACGCGTCCTAGGGTTGGAGGACGACTCCAGCACCCCTGTGGTCGTCCTTCCACGTTTTTATACCCCTTGGCCGCCGCCAAGAACACTCGGGTTTTGTTTATTTGCAAGTTAGCTTAGCTACTTCATCGTACACGCGCGCGTTGGCTAAACCGCCCGTATACTTGTAATCAAGACCCCACCATAGTTGAACTCAGTTTGTGAGCTTCAATTCCATCTTGAAATTTCAGTTCTTGTTTACTTGTTCTTGCTAGTTCTTCGATTGCTTGCGGGACGAGTGCCCTCGTGGCCGGTGGTCGTACTTCCACAAGATTGCGGCAACCATTGGAGGCGGTGTATCGGTTGCTAAGGCACGGTGTTTTCGGACGGTTGTAGTCGGGCCGTGAACGTCGTTTCCATCCACCAAATCGAGTTATCTTCATCTCTCATCGAAAGATCGGCACCAAAACCCTCGCGGGTTTCTATCAAGGAGTCCTAAAATGTGTTCTAGAACAACCTGTGCACGAAGCACCGACGGACAATTTGATTCATGTTCGGGTTGCCTCACTATCGACCCGCATTTATTGCGCCGGGACAAGTTGTGAAAACCGTGTTTTCGGCACCCCGTAGTGACTAGGAGTCCTAAAATGTGTTCTGGAACGACCTGTGCGCGAAGCACTCGGCGCACAATTTTATTGATGTTCGGGTGGGCTGATTAGTGAGCCGCATTTATTGCGTCGGGACAAGTTGTGAAAACCGTGTTTTCCGCACCCGGTAGTGACTAGGAGTCCTAAAATGTGTGCTAGAACAACCTTTGCGCGAAACATCGACGCACAATTTGATTCATGTTCGGGTGGGCTCACTAGTGACCCGCATTTATTGCACCGGGACAAGTTGTGAAAACCGTGTTTTCCGCACCCGGTAGTGACTAGGAGTCCTAAAATGTGTTCTGGAACGACTCGTGCGCGAAACACCGACGCACAATTTTATTCATGTTCGGGTGGGCTCACTAGTGACCCGCATTTACTGCGTCGGGACAAGTTGCGAAAACCGTGTTTTCCGCACCCGGTAGTGAGTAGGAGTCCTAAAATGTGTTCTGGAATGATCCGTGCGCGAAACACCGAGGCACGACTTTGTTCATCTTCGCATTGGCCCATTAGTGATCCGCAATTGTTGCGCGGGACAGGTTGTGAAAACCGTATTTCCCACACCCGGTAGAGACTAGGAGTCCTAAAATGAGTTCTGGAAGGACCCGTATGCTAAACCTCGACGCAGATTTTTGTTCACATTCGGGTGGGTCCACTAGTGACCCACATGTATTGCGTCGGGACAAGTTTGTAAAAGCTGTGTTTTCCACACCCGGTAGTGACTAGGAGTCCTAAAATGTGTTTTGGAACGACCTGTGCGCGAAACACCGACACACAATTTTATTCATCTTCGGGTGGGCTCACTAGTGACCCACATTTATTCCACCGGGACAATTTGTCAAAACCGTATTTTCCGCACCCTGTAGTGACTATGAGTCCTAAAATTTGTTCAGGAACGACCCGGGCGCAAAACACCCACGCAGGATTTTATTCATGTTCGGGTGGGCCCACTAGTGAGCTGCATTTATTGTGCCGGGACAAGTTGCGAAAACCTCGTTTTCCACACCCGGTAGTGACTAGGAGTCCCAAAATGTGTTCTAGAACAACCTATGCGCGAAGCACCGACGCAAAATTTGATTCATGTTCGGGTGGGCTCACTAGTGACCCGCATTTATTACGCCGGGACAAGTTGTGAAAACCGTGTTTTCTGCACCTGATAGTGACTAGGAGTCCTAAAATGTGTTCTGCAACGACACTGTGCGCGAAACACCGACACAATTTTATTGATGTTCGGGTGGGCTGACTAGTGACCCGCATTTATTGCGCCGGGACAAGTTGTGAAAACCGTGTTTTCCGCACCCGGTTGTGACTAGGAGTCCTAAAATGTGTTCGGAAGGACCTGTGCGCGAAACACCCACGCACAATTTTATTCATGTTCGGGTGGGCTCACTAGTGACCCGCATTTATTACGCCGGGACAAGTGTTGAAAATCGTGTTTTCCTCACCCGTTAGTGACTATGAGTCCTAAAATGTGTTCTCTAATGATCCGTGCGCGAAACACCGAGGCACGACTTTGTTCATCTTCGCATTGGCCCATTAGTGATCCGCATTTGTTGCGCCGGGACAAGTTGTGAAAACCGTATTTTCGGCACCCCATAGTGACTAGGAGTCCTAAAATGTCTTCTGGAACGACCTGTGCGCGAAACACCGACACACAATTTTATTGATGTTCGGGTGGGCTGACTAGTGAGCCGCATTTATTGCGCCGGGACAAGTTGTGAAAACCGTGTTTTCCGCACCCGGTAGTCACTAGGAGTCCTAAAATATGTTCTAGAACAACCTTTGCGCGAAACACCGGCGCACAATTTGATTCATGTTCGGGTGGGCTCACTAGTGACCCGGATTTATTGTGCTCAGGGACAAGTAGTGAAAACCATGTTTTCCGCACCCGGTAGTGACTAGGAGTCCTAAAATGTGTTCTGGAATGACCTGTGCGCGAAACACCGACGCACAATTTTATTCATGTTCGGGTGGGCTCACTAGTGACCCACATTTATTCCGCCGGGACAATTTGTGAAAACCGTATTTTCCGCACCCTGTAGTGACTATGAGTCCTAAAATTTGTTCAGGAACGACCCGGGCGCAAAACACCCACGCAGGATTTTATTCATGTTCGGGTGGGCCCACTAGTGAGCTGCATTTATTGTGCCGGGACAAGTTGCGAAAACCTCGTTTTCCACACCCGGTAGTGACTAGGAGTCCCAAAATGTGTTCTAGAACAACCTGTGCGCGAAGCACCGACGCAAAATTTGATTCATGTTCGGGTGGGCTCACTAGTGACCCGCATTTATTGCGCCGGGACAAGTTGTGAAAACCGTGTTTTCTGCACTCGATAGTGACTAGGAGTCCTAAAATGTGTTCGGAACGACCTGTGCGCGAAACACCGACACAATTTTATTGATGTTCGGGTGGGCTGACTAGTGACCCGCATTTATTGCGCCGGGACAAGTTGTGAAAACCGTGTTTTCTGCACCCGATAGTGACTAGGAGTCCTAAAATGTGTTCGGAACGACACTGTGCACAAAACACCGACACAATTTTGTTGATGTTCGGGTGGGCTGACTAGTGACCCGCATTTATTGCGCCGGGACAAGTTGTGAAAACCGTGTTTTCCGCACCCGGTTGTGACTAGGAGTCCTAAAATATGTTCTGGAAGGACCCGTGCGCGAAACACCCACGCACAATTTTATTCATGTTCGGGTGGGCTTACTAGTGACCCGCATTTATTACGCCGGGACAAGTGTTGAAAATCGTGTTTTCCTCACCCGGTAGAGACTATGAGTCCTAAAATGTGTTCTCTAATGATCCGTGCGCGAAACACCGAGGCACGACTTTGTTCATCTTCGCATTGGCCCATTAGTGATCCGCATTTGTTGCGCCGGGACAAGTTGTGAAAACCGTATTTTCCGCACCCGGTAGTGACTAGGAGTCCTAAAATGTGTTCTCGAATGATCCGTGCGCGAAACACCGAGGCACGACTTTGTTCATCTTCGCATTGGCCCATTAGTGATCCACATTTGTTGCG
>JAUNZO010003971.1:0-44947 GCA_031894775.1 Chloris gayana | reverse complement strand
CCGCATTTATTGCGCCGGGACAAGTTGTGAAAACCGTGTTTTTCGCACCCGGTAGTGACTATGAGTCCTAAAATGTGTTCTAGAACAACTAGTGCGCGAAACACCGACGCACAATTTGATTCATGTTCGGGTGGGCTCACTAGTGACCCGCATATATTGCGCCGGGACAAGTTGTGAAAACCGTATTTTCCGTACCCGGTAGTGACTAGGAGTCCTACAATGTGTTCTCTAATGATCCGTGCGCGAAACACCGAGGCACGACTTTGTTCATCTTCGCATTGGCCCATTAGTGATCCGCATTTGTTGCGCCGGGACAAGTTGTGAAAACCGTATTTTCCACACCCGGTAGAGACTAGGAGTCCTCAAATGTGTTCGGAAGAACCCGTGTGCTAATCCTCGACGCAGAATTTTGTTCACGTTCGGGTGGGCCCACTAGTGACCCGCATTTTTTACGTCGGGACAAGTTGTAAAAACTGTGTTATCCGCACCCGGTAGTGACTAGGAGTCCTAAAATGTGTTCTGGAACGACCCGTGCGCGAAACACCGACACACAATTTTATTCATGTTCGGGTAGGCTCACTAGTGACCCACATTTATTGCGCCGGACAAGTTGTGAAAACCGTGTTTTCCGTAACCGGTAGTGACTAGGAGTCCTAAAATGTGTTCTAGAACAACCTTTGCGCGAAACATCGACGCACAATTTGATTCATGTTCGGCTGGGCTCACTAGTGACCCGTATTTATTGCCCCGGGACAAGTTGTGAAAACCGTGTTTTCCGCACCCGGTAGTGACTAGGAGTTCTAAAATGTGTTCTGGAACGACCTGTGTGCGAAACACCGACGCACAATTTTATTCATGTTCGGGTGGGCTCACTAGTGACCCGCATTTATTGCGCCGGGACAAGTTGTGAAAACCGTGTTTTCGGCACCCCATAGTGACTAGGAGTCCTAAAATGTGTTCGGAACGACCTGTGCGCGAAACACCAACACACGATTTTATTGATGTTCGGGTGGGCTGACTAGTGACCCGCATTTATTGCGTCGGGACAAGTTGTGAAAACCGTGTTTTCCGCACCCGGTAGTCACTAGGAGTCCTAAAATGTGTTCTGGAACGATCCGTGCGCGAAACACCTAGGCACGACTTTGTTCATCTTCGCATTGGCCCATTAGTGATCCGCAATTTTTGCGTCGGGACAAGTTGTGAAAACCGTATTTTCCGCACCCGGTAGAGACTAGGAGTCCTAAAATGAGTTCTGGAAGAACCCGTATGCTAAACCTCGACGTAGAATTTTGTTCACGTTCGGGTGGGCCCACTAGTGACCCGCATGTATTGCGTCGGGACAAGTTTGTAAAAACTGTGTTTCCGCACCCGGTAGTGACTACGAGTCCTAAAATGTGATCCGGAAGAACCCGTATGCTAAACCTCGACGTAGAATTTTGTTCACGTTCGGGTGGGCCCACTAGTGACCCGCATGTATTGCGTCGGGACAAGTTTGTAAAAACTGTGTTTCCGCACCCGGTAGTGACTACGAGTCCTAAAATGTGTTCTGGAACGACCCGTGCGCGAAACACCGACGCACAATTTTATTCATGTTCGGGTGGGCTCACTAGTGACCCGCATTTATTGCGTCGAGACAAGTTGTGAAAACCGTGTTTTCCGCACCCGGTAGTGACTAGGAGTCCTAAAATGTGTTCTGGAATGATCCGTGCGCGAAACACCGAGGCACGACTTTGTTCATCTTCGCATTGGCCCATAAGTGATCCGCAATTGTTGCGCCGGTACAGGTTGTGAAAACTGTATTTTCCGCACCCGGTAGAGACTAGGAGTCCTAAAATGAGTTCCGGAAGAACCAGTATGCTAAACCTCGACGCAGAATTTTGTTCACGTTCGGGTGGGCCCACAAGTGACCCACATGTATTGCGTCAGGACAAGTTTGTAAAAACTGTGTTTTCCACACCCGGTAGTGACTAGGAGTCCTAAAATGTGTTCTGGAACGACCCGTGCGCGAAACACCGGCGCACAATTTTATTCATGTTCGGGTGGGCTCACTAGTGACCCACATTTATTCCGCCCGGACAATTTGCGAAAACCGTATTTTCCGCACCCGGTAGTGAATACGAGTCCTAAAATTTGTTCGAAACGACCCGGGCGTAAAACACCCACGCAGGATTTTATTCATGTTCGGGTGGGCCCACTAGTGAGCCGCATTTATTGTGCCGGGACAAGTTGTGATAACCTCATTTTCCACATCCGGTAGTGACTAGGAGTCCCAAAATGTGTTCTAGAACTACCCGTGCGCGAAGCACCGACACAAAATTTGATTCATGTTCGGGAGGGCACACTAGCGACCCGCATTTATTGCGCCGGGACAAGTTGTGAAAACCGTGTTTTCGGCACCCCATAGTGACTAGGAGTCCTAAAATGTGTTCTGGAACGACCTGTGCGCGAAACACGGACACACAATTTTATTAATGTTCGGGTGGGCTGACTAGTGACCCGCATTTATTGCGTCGGGACAAGTTGTGAAAACCGTGTTTTTCGCACCCGGTAGTGACTAGGAGTCCTAAAATGTGTTCTAGAACAACCTTTGCGCGAAACACCGACGCCCAATTTGACTCATGTTCGGGTGGGCTCACTAGTGACCCGCATTTATTGCGCCGGGACAAGTTGTGAAAACCGTATTTTCAGCACCCCATAGTGACTAGGAGTCCTAAAATGTGTTCTGGAACGACTCGTGCGCGAAACACCGACACACAATTTTATTGATGTTCGGGTGGGCTCATTAGTGACCCAGATTTGTTGCGCCGGGACAATTTGTGAAAACCTTATTTTCCGCACCCTATAGTGACTAGGAGTCCTAAAATGTGTTCTAGAAAAACCTGTGCGCGAAACACCGACGCACAATTTGATTCATGTTCGGGTGGGCTCACTAGTGACCCGCATTTATTGCGCCGGGACAAGTTGTGAAAACCGTGTTTTCCGCACACGGTAGTGACTAGGAGTCCTAAAATGTGTTCTGGAACGACCTGTGCGCGAAACACCCACGCAGAATTTTATTCATCTTCGGGTGGGCTCACTAGTGACCCGCCTTTATTGCGTCGGGACAAGTTGTGGAAACCGTGTTTTCTGCACCCGATAGTGACTAGGTGTCCTAAAATGTGTTCTGGAATGATCCGTGCGCGAAACACCGAGGCACGACTTTGTTAGTCTTCGCATTGGCCCATTAGTGATCCGCAATTGTTGCGCCGGACAGGTTGTGAAAACCGTATTTTCCGCACCCGGTAGAGACTAGGGGTCCTAAAATGAGTTCTGGAAGAACCCGTATGCTAAACCTCGACGCATAATTTTGTTCACGTTCGGGTGGGCCCACTAGTGACCGGCATGTATTGCGTCGGGACAAGTTTATAAAAACCGTGTTTTCCGCACCCGGTAGTGACTAGGAGTCCTAAAATGTGTTCTGGAACGACCCGTGCGCGAAACACCGACGCACAATTTTATTCATGTTCGGGTGGGCTCACTAGTGACCCGCATTTATTGCGCCGGACAAGTTGTGAAAACCGTGTTTTCCGCACCCGGTAGTGACTAGGAGTCCTAAAATGTGTTTTGGAATGATCCGTGCGCGAAACACCGAGGCACGACTTTGTTCATCTTCGCATTGGCCCATTAGTGATCCGCAATTGTTGCGCCGGGACAAGTTGTGAAAGCCATATTTTCCGCACCCTGTAGTGACTAGGAGTCCTAAAATGTGTTCTAGAAAAACCTGTGCGCGAAACACCGACGCACAATTTGATTCATGTTCGGGTGGGCTCACTAGTGACCCGCATTTATTGCGCCAGGACAAGTTGTGAAAACCGTGTTTTCCGCACACGGTAGTGACTAGGAGTCCTAAAATGTGTTCAGGAACGACCTGTGCGCGAAACACCCACGCAGAATTTTATTCATCTTCGGGTGGGCTCACTAGTGACCCGCCTTTATTGCGTCGGGACAAGTTGTGGAAACCGTGTTTTCTGCACCCGATAGTGACTAGGTGTCCTAAAATGTGTTCTGGAATGATCCGTGCGTGAAACACCGAGGCACGACTTTGTTAGTCTTCGCATTGGCCCATTAGTGATCCGCAATTGTTGCGCCGGGACAGGTTGTGAAAACCGTATTTTCCGCACCCGGTAGAGACTAGGAGTCCTAAAATGAGTTCTGGAAGAACCCGTATGCTAAACCTCGACGCAGAATTTTGTTCACGTTCGGGTGGGCCCACTAGTGAGCCGCATGTAAAAACCGTGTTTTCCGGACCCGGTAGTGACTAGGAGTCCCAAAATGTGTTCTAGAACTACATGTGCGCGAAGCACCGACGCACAATTTGATTCATGTTCGGGTGGGCTCACTAGTGACCCGCCTTTATTGCGTCGGGACAAGTAGTGGAAACCGTGTTTTCTGCACCCGATAGTGACTAGGAGTCCTAAAATGTGTTCTGGAATGATCCGTGCGCGAAACACCGAGGCACGACTTTGTTAGTCTTCGCATTGGCCCATTAATGATCCGCAATTGTTGCGCCGGGACAGGTTGTGAAAACCGTATTTTCCGCACCCGGTAGAGACTAGGAGTCCTAAAATGAGTTCCGGAAGAACCCGTATGCTAAACCTCGACGCAGAATTTTGTTCACGTTTGGGTGGGCCCACTAGTGACCCGCATGTATTGCGTCGGGACAAGTTTATAAAAACAGTGTTTTCCGCACCCGGTAGTGCCTAGGAGTCCTAAAATGTGTTTGGGAACGACCTGTGCGCGAAACACCGACGCACAATTTTATTCATCTTCGGGTGGGCTCACTAGTGACCTGCATTTATTGCGTCGGGACAAGTTGTAAAACCGTGTTTTCCGCACCCGGTAGTGACTAGGAGTCCTAAAATATATTCTGGAACGACCAATGCGCGAAACACCGACGCACAATTTTGTTCATGTTCGGGTGGGCTCACTAGTGACCCGCATTTATTGCGCCGGGACAAGTTGTGAAAACCGTGTTTTCCGCACCCGGTAGTGACTAGGAGTCCTAAAATGTGTTCTAGTACGACCTGTGCGCGAAAGAGCCACGCACAATTTTATTCATCTTCGGGTGGGCTCACTAGTGACCCGCCTTTATTGCGTCGGGACAAGTTGTGGAAACCGTGTTTTCTGCACCCGATAGTGACTAGGCATCCTAAAATGTGTTCTGGAATGATCCGTGCGCGAAACACCGAGGCACGACTTTGTTAGTCTTCGCATTGGCCCATTAGTGATCCGCAATTGTTCCGTCGGGACAGGTTGTGAAAACCGTATTTTCCGCACCTGGTAGAGACTAGGAGTCCTAAAATGAGTTCTGGAAGAACCCGTATGCTAAACCTCGACGCAGAATTTTGTTCACGTTCGGGTGGGCCCACTAGTGACCCGCATGTATTGCGTCGGGACAAGTTTGTAAAATTTGTGTTTTCCGCACCCGGTAGTGACTAGGAGTCCTAAAATGTGTTCTGGAACGACCTGTGCGTGAAACACCGACGCACAATTTTATTCATGTTCGGGTGGGCTCACTAGTGAAAACAGTGTTGTGCCGGGACATTTATTGTGCCGGGACAAGTTGTGAAAACAGTGTTTTCCGCACCCGGTAGTGACTAGGAGTCCTAAAATGTGTTCTGGAATGATCCGTGCGCGAAACACCGAGGCACGACTTTGTTCATCTTCGCATTGGCCCATTAGTGATCCGCAATTGTTGCGCCGGGACAAGTTGTGAAAGCCATATTTTCCTTACCCGGTAGATACTAGGAGTCCTAAAATGAGTTCTGGAAGAACCCGTATGCTAAACCTCGACGCAGAATTTTGTTCACGTTCGGGTGGGCCCACTAGTGACCCACATGTATTGCGTCGGGACAAGTTTGTAAAAACCGTGTCTTCCACACCCGGCAGTGACTAGGAGTCGTAAAATGTGTTCTGGAACGACCCGTGCGCGAAACACCGACGCACAATTTTATTCATGTTCGGGTGGGCTCACTAGTGACCCGCATTTATTGCGCCGGGACAAGTTATGAAAACCGTGTTTTCCGCACCCGGTAGTGACTAGGAGTCCTAAAATGTGTTCTGGAATGATCCGTGCGCGAAACACCGAGGCACGACTTTGTTCATCTTCGCATTGGCCCATTAGTGATCCGCAATTGTTGCGCCGGGACAAGTTGTGAAAGCCATATTTTCCGCACCCTGTAGTGACTAGGAGTCCTAAAATGTGTTCTAGAAAAACCTGTGCGCGAAACACCGACGCACAATTTGATTCATGTTCGGGTGGGCTCACTAGTGACCCGCATTTATTGCGCCAGGACAAGTTGTGAAAACCGTGTTTTCCGCACACGGTAGTGACTAGGAGTCCTAAAATGTGTTCAGGAACGACCTGTGCGCGAAACACCCACGCAGAATTTTATTCATCTTCGGGTGGGCTCACTAGTGACCCGCCTTTATTGCGTCGGGACAAGTTGTGGAAACCGTGTTTTCTGCACCCGATAGTGACTAGGTGTCCTAAAATGTGTTCTGGAATGATCCGTGCGTGAAACACCGAGGCACGACTTTGTTAGTCTTCGCATTGGCCCATTAGTGATCCGCAATTGTTGCGCCGGACAGGTTGTGAAAACCGTATTTTCCGCACCCGGTAGAGACTAGGAGTCCTAAAATGAGTTCTGGAAGAACCCGTATGCTAAACCTCGACGCAGAATTTTGTTCACGTTCGGGTGGGCCCACTAGTGAGCCGCATGTAAAAACCGTGTTTTCCAGCACCCGGTAGTGACTAGGAGTCCCAAAATGTGTTCTAGAACTACATGTGCGCGAAGCACCGACGCACAATTTGATTCATGTTCGGGTGGGCTCACTAGTGACCCGCCTTTATTGCGTCGGGACAAGTAGTGGAAACCGTGTTTTCTGCACCCGATAGTGACTAGGAGTCCTAAAATGTGTTCTGGAATGATCCGTGCGCGAAACACCGAGGCACGACTTTGTTAGTCTTCGCATTGGCCCATTAATGATCCGCAATTGTTGCGCCGGGACAGGTTGTGAAAACCGTATTTTCCGCACCCGGTAGAGACTAGGAGTCCTAAAATGAGTTCTGGAAGAACCCGTATGCTAAACCTCGACGCAGAATTTTGTTCACGTTTGGGTGGGCCCACTAGTGACCCGCATGTATTGCGTCGGGACAAGTTTGTAAAAACAGTGTTTTCCGCACCCGGTAGTGCCTAGGAGTCCTAAAATGTGTTTGGGAACGACCTGTGCGCGAAACACCGACGCACAATTTTATTCATCTTCGGGTGGGCTCACTAGTGACCTGCATTTATTGCGTCGGGACAAGTTGTAAAAACTGTGTTTTCCGCACCCGGTAGTGACTAGGAGTCCTAAAATATATTCTGGAACGACCAATGCGCGAAACACCGACGCACAATTTTGTTCATGTTCGGGTGGGCTCACTAGTGACCCGCATTTATTGCGCCGGGACAAGTTGTGAAAACCGTGTTTTCCGCACCCGGTAGTGACTAGGAGTCCTAAAATGTGTTCTGAGTACGACCTGTGCGCGAAAGAGCCACGCACAATTTTATTCATCTTCGGGTGGGCTCACTAGTGACCCGCCTTTATTGCGTCGGGACAAGTTGTGGAAACCGTGTTTTCTGCACCCGATAGTGACTAGGCATCCTAAAATGTGTTCTGGAATGATCCGTGCGCGAAACACCGAGGCACGACTTTGTTAGTCTTCGCATTGGCCCATTAGTGATCCGCAATTGTTCCGTCGGGACAGGTTGTGAAAACCGTATTTTCCGCACCCGGTAGAGACTAGGAGTCCTAAAATGAGTTCTGGAAGAACCCGTATGCTAAACCTCGACGCAGAATTTTGTTCACGTTCGGGTGGGCCCACTAGTGACCCGCATGTATTGCGTCGGGACAAGTTTGTAAAATTTGTGTTTTCCGCACCCGGTAGTGACTAGGAGTCCTAAAATGTGTTCCGGAACGACCTGTGCGTGAAACACCGACGCACAATTTTATTCATGTTCGGGTGGGCTCACTAGTGAAAACAAGTGTTGTGCCGGGACATTTATTGTGCCGGGACAAGTTGTGAAAACAGTGTTTTCCGCACCCGGTAGTGACTAGGAGTCCTAAAATGTGTTCTGGAATGATCCGTGCGCGAAACACCGAGGCACGACTTTGTTCATCTTCGCATTGGCCCATTAGTGATCCGCAATTGTTGCGCCGGGACAAGTTGTGAAAGCCATATTTTCCTTACCCGGTAGATACTAGGAGTCCTAAAATGAGTTCTGGAAGAACCCGTATGCTAAACCTCGACGCAGAATTTTGTTCACGTTCGGGTGGGCCCACTAGTGACCCACATGTATTGCGTCAGGACAAGTTTGTAAAAACCGTGTCTTCCACACCCGGCAGTGACTAGGAGTCGTAAAATGTGTTCTGGAACGACCCGTGCGCGAAACACCGACGCACAATTTTATTCATGTTCGGGTGGGCTCACTAGTGACCCGCATTTATTGCGCCGGGACAAGTTATGAAAACCGTGTTTTCCGCACCCGGTAGTGACTAGGAGTCCTAAAATGTGTTCTGGAATGATCCGTGCGCGAAACACCGAGGCACGACTTTGTTCATCTTCGCATTGGCCCATTAGTGATCCGCAATTGTTGCGCCGGACAAGTTGTGAAAGCCATATTTTCCGCACCCTGTAGTGACTAGGAGTCCTAAAATGTGTTCTAGAAAAACCCGTGCGCGAAACACCGACGCACAATTTGATTCATGTTCGGGTGGGCTCACTAGTGACCCGCATTTATTGCGCCAGGACAAGTTGTGAAAACCGTGTTTTCCGCACACGGTAGTGACTAGGAGTCCTAAAATGTGTTCAGGAACGACCTGTGCGCGAAACACCCACGCAGAATTTTATTCATCTTCGGGTGGGCTCACTAGTGACCCGCCTTTATTGCGTCGGGACAAGTTGTGGAAACCGTGTTTTCTGCACCCGATAGTGACTAGGTGTCCTAAAATGTGTTCTGGAATGATCCGTGCGTGAAACACCGAGGCACGACTTTGTTAGTCTTCGCATTGGCCCATTAGTGATCCGCAATTGTTGCGCCGGACAGGTTGTGAAAACCGTATTTTCCGCACCCGGTAGAGACTAGGAGTCCTAAAATGAGTTCTGGAAGAACCCGTATGCTAAACCTCGACGCAGAATTTTGTTCACGTTCGGGTGGGCCCACTAGTGAGCCGCATGTAAAAACCGTGTTTTCCGGACCCGGTAGTGACTAGGAGTCCCAAAATGTGTTCTAGAACTACATGTGCGCGAAGCACCGACGCACAATTTGATTCATGTTCGGGTGGGCTCACTAGTGACCCGCCTTTATTGCGTCGGGACAAGTAGTGGAAACCGTGTTTTCTGCACCCGATAGTGACTAGGAGTCCTAAAATGTGTTCTGGAATGATCCGTGCGCGAAACACCGAGGCACGACTTTGTTAGTCTTCGCATTGGCCCATTAATGATCCGCAATTGTTGCGCCGGGACAGGTTGTGAAAACCGTATTTTCCGCACCCGGTAGAGACTAGGAGTCCTAAAATGAGTTCTGGAAGAACCCGTATGCTAAACCTCGACGCAGAATTTTGTTCACGTTTGGGTGGGCCCACTAGTGACCCGCATGTATTGCGTCGGGACAAGTTTGTAAAAACAGTGTTTTCCGCACCCGGTAGTGCCTAGGAGTCCTAAAATGTGTTTGGGAACGACCCGTGCGCGAAACACCGACGCACAATTTTATTCATCTTCGGGTGGGCTCACTAGTGACCTGCATTTATTGCGTCGGGACAAGTTGTAAAAACTGTGTTTTCCGCACCCGGTAGTGACTAGGAGTCCTAAAATATATTCTGGAACGACCAATGCGCGAAACACCGACGCACAATTTTGTTCATGTTCGGGTGGGCTCACTAGTGACCCGCATTTATTGCGCCGGGACAAGTTGTGAAAACCGTGTTTTCCGCACCCGGTAGTGACTAGGAGTCCTAAAATGTGTTCTGGTACGACCCGTGCGCGAAAGAGCCACGCACAATTTTATTCATCTTCGGGTGGGCTCACTAGTGACCCGCCTTTATTGCGTCGGGACAAGTTGTGGAAACCGTGTTTTCTGCACCCGATAGTGACTAGGCATCCTAAAATGTGTTCTGGAATGATCCGTGCGCGAAACACCGAGGCACGACTTTGTTAGTCTTCGCATTGGCCCATTAGTGATCCGCAATTGTTCCGTCGGGACAGGTTGTGAAAACCGTATTTTCCGCACCTGGTAGAGACTAGGAGTCCTAAAATGAGTTCCGGAAGAACCCGTATGCTAAACCTCGACGCAGAATTTTGTTCACGTTCGGGTGGGCCCACTAGTGACCCGCATGTATTGCGTCGGGACAAGTTTGTAAAATTTGTGTTTTCCGCACCCGGTAGTGACTAGGAGTCCTAAAATGTGTTCCGGAACGACCTGTGCGTGAAACACCGACGCACAATTTTATTCATGTTCGGGTGGGCTCACTAGTGAAAACAGTGTTGTGCCGGGACATTTATTGTGCCGGGACAAGTTGTGAAAACAGTGTTTTCCGCACCCGGTAGTGACTAGGAGTCCTAAAATGTGTTCTGGAATGATCCGTGCGCGAAACACCGAGGCACGACTTTGTTCATCTTCGCATTGGCCCATTAGTGATCCGCAATTGTTGCGCCGGGACAAGTTGTGAAAGCCATATTTTCCTTACCCGGTAGATACTAGGAGTCCTAAAATGAGTTCGGAAGAACCCGTATGCTAAACCTCGACGCAGAATTTTGTTCACGTTCGGGTGGGCCCACTAGTGACCCACATGTATTGCGTCAGGACAAGTTTGTAAAAACCGTGTCTTCCACACCCGGCAGTGACTAGGAGTCGTAAAATGTGTTCTGGAACGACCCGTGCGCGAAACACCGACGCACAATTTTATTCATGTTCGGGTGGGCTCACTAGTGACCCGCATTTATTGCGCCGGGACAAGTTATGAAAACCGTGTTTTCCGCACCCGGTAGTGACTAGGAGTCCTAAAATGTGTTCTGGAATGATCCGTGCGCGAAACACCGAGGCACGACTTTGTTCATCTTCGCATTGGCCCATTAGTGATCCGCAATTGTTGTGCCGGGACAAGTTGTGAAAGCCATATTTTCCGCACCCGTAGAGACTAGGAGTCCTAAAATGAGTTCTGGAAGAACCCGTATGCTAAACCTCGACGCAGAATTTTGTTCACGTTCGGGTGGGCCCACTAGTGACCCACATGTATTGCGTCAGGACAAGTTTGTAAAAACCGTGTCTTCCACACCCGGCAGTGACTAGGAGTCAAAACTGTGTTCGGGAACGACCCGTGCGCGAAACACCGACGCACAATTTTATTCATGTTCGGGTGGGCTCACTAGTGACCCACATTTATTCCGCCGGACAATTTGTGAAAACCGTATTTTCCGCACCCGATAGTGACTACGAGTCCTAAAATTTGTTCAGGAACGACCCGGCGCAAAACACCCACGCAGAATTTATTCATGTTCGGGTGGGCCCACTAGTGAGCCGCATTTATTGCGCCGAGACAAGTTGTGAAAACCTCGTTTTCCGCACCCGGTAGTGACTAGGAGTCCTAAAATGTGTTCTGGAATGATCCGTGCGCGAAACACCGAGGCACGACTTTGTTCATCTTCGCATTGGCCCATTAGTGATCCGCAATTGTTGCGCCGGACAAGTTGTGAAAGCCATATTTTCCGCACCCGGTAGAGACTAGGAGTCCTAAAATGAGTTCTGGAAGAACCCGTATGCTAAACCTCGACGCAGAATTTTGTTCACGTTCGGGTGGGCCCACTAGTGACCCACATGTATTGCGTCAGGACAAGTTTGTAAAAACCGTGTCTTCCACACCCGGCAGTGACTAGGAGTCGTAAAATGTGTTCTGGAACGACCTGTGCGCGAAACACCGACGCACAATTTTATTCATGTTCGGGTGGGCTCACTAGTGACCCACATTTATTCCGCCGGGACAATTTGTGAAAACCGTATTTTCCGCACCCGGTAGTGACTACGAGTCCTAAAATTTGTTCAGGAACGACCCGTGCGCAAAACAACCACGCAGGATTTTATTCATGTTCGAATGGGCCCACTAGTCGACCCGCATTTATTGCGCCGAGACAAGTTGTGAAAACCTTGTTTTCCACATCCGGTAGTGACTAGGAGTCCCAAAATGTGTTCTGAGAACTACATGTGCGCGAAGCACAATTTTGTTCATCTTCGCATTGGCCCATTAGTGATCCACATTTGTTGCGCCGGGACAAGTTGTGAAAACCGTATTTTTCGCACCCGGTAGAGACTAGGAGTCCTAAAATGAGTTCTGGAAGAACCCGTATGCTAAACCTCGACGCAGAATTTTGTTCACGTTCGGGTGGGCCCACTAGTGACCCGCATGTATTGCGTCAGGACAAGTTTGTAAAAACCGTGTTTTCCGCACCCGGTAGTGACTAGGAGTCATAAAATGTGTTCTGGAACGACCCGTGCGCGAAACACCGACGCACAATTTTATTCATGTTCGGGTGGGCTCACTAGTGACCCGCATTTATTGCGTCGGGACAAGTTGTGAAAACCGTGTTTTCCGCACCCGATAGTGACTAGGAGTCCTAAAATGTGTTCTGGAATGATCCGTGCGCGAAACACCGAGGCACGACTTTGTTCATCTTCGCATTGGCCCATTAGTGATCCGCATTTGTTACGCCGGGACAAGTTGTGAAAACCGTATTTTCCGCACCCGGTAGAGACTAGGAGTCCTAAAATGAGTTTTGGAAGAACCCGTGTGCTAATCCTCCACGCAGAATTTTGTTCACGTTCGGGTGGGCCCACTAGTGACCCGCATTTATTGCGTTTGGACAAGTTGTAAAATCTGTGTTTTCCACTCCCGGTAGTGACTAGGAGTCCTAAAATGTGTTCTGGAACGACCCGTGCGCGAAACACCGACGCACAATTTTATTCATGTTCGGGTGGGCTCACTAGTGACCCGCATTTATTGTGCCGGGACAAGTTGCGAAAACCGTATTTTCCGCACCCGGTAGCGACTAGGAGTCCTAAAATTTGTTCGGAACGACCCGAGCGCAAAACACCCACGCACGATTTTATTCATGTTCGCGTGGGCCCACTAGTGAGCCGCATTTATTGTGCCGGGACAAGTTGTGAAAACCACGTTTTCCAAACCCGTAGCTGACTAGGAGTCCTAAAATGTGTTCTAGAACAACCCGTGCGCGAAGCTCCGACGCTCAATTTGATTCATGTTCGGGTGGGCTCACTAGTGACCCGCATTTATTGCGCCGGGACAAGTTGTGAAAACCGTGTTTTCCGCACCCCGTAGAGACTAGGAGTCCTAAAATGTGTTCTGGAAAGACCCGTGCGCGAAACACCGACGCACAATTTTATTGATGTTCGAATCGGACCCATTAGTGACCCGCATTTGTTGCGCCGGGACGAGTTGTGAAAGCCGTATTTTCCGCACTCCGTAGTGACTAGGAGTCCTAAAATGTGTTCTAGAAAAACCCGTGCGCGAAACACCGACGCACAATTTGATTCATGTTCGGGTGGGCTCACTAGTGACCCGCATTTATTGCGCCGGACAAGTTGTGATAACCGTGTTTTCCGCACCCGGTAGTGACTAGGAGTCCTAAAATGTGTTCGGGAACGACCTGTGCGCGAAACACCCACGCACGAATTTTATTCATCTTCGGGTGGGCTCACTAGTGACCCGCCTTTATTGCGTCGGGACAAGTTGTGGAAACCGTGTTTTCTGCACCCGATAGTGACTAGGAGTCCTAAAATGTGTTCTGGAATGATCCGTGCGCGAAACACCGAGGCACGACTTTGTTAGTCTTCGCATTGGCCCATTAGTGATCCGCAATTGTTGCGCCGGGACAGGTTGTGAAAACCGTATTTTCCACACCCGGTAGAGACTAGGAGTCCTAAAATGAGTTCTGGAAGAACCCGTATGCTAAACCTCGACGCAGAATTTTGTTCACGTTCGGGTGGGCCCACTAGTGACCCGCATGTATTGCGTCGGGACAAGTTTGTAAAATCTGTGTTTTCCGCACACGGTAGTGACTAGGAGTCCTAAAATGTGTTCCGGAACGACCCGTGCGCGAAACACCGACGCACAATTTTATTCATGTTCGGGTGGGCTCACTAGTGACCCACATTTATTCCGCCCGGACAATTTGCGAAAACCGTATTTTCCGCACCCGGTAGTGAATACGAGTCCTAAAATTTGTTCGAAACGACCCGGGCGTAAAACACCCACGCAGGATTTTATTCATGTTCGGGTGGGCCCACTAGTGAGCCGCATTTATTGTGCCGGGACAAGTTGTGATAACCTCGTTTTCCACGTCCGGTAGTGACTAGGAGTCCCAAAATGTGTTCTAGAACTACCCGTGCGCGAAGCACCGAGCACAAAATTTGATTCATGTTCGGAGGGCACACTAGCGACCCGCATTTATTGCGCCGGACAAGTTGTGAAAACCGTGTTTTCGGCACCCCATAGTGACTAGGAGTCCTAAAATGTGTTCGGAACGACCCGTACGCGAAACACTCGACACACAATTTTATTAATGTTCGGGTGGGCTGACTAGTGACCCGCATTTATTGCGTCGGGACAAGTTGTGAAAACCGTGTTTTTCGCACCCGGTAGTGACTAGGAGTCCTAAAATGTGTTCTAGAACAACCTTTGCGCGAAACACCGACGCCCAATTTGATTCATGTTCGGGTGGGCTCACTAGTGACCCGCATTTATTGCGCCGGACAAGTTGTGAAAACCGTGTTTTCAGCACCCCATAGTGACTAGGAGTCCTAAAATGTGTTCTGGAACGATCCGTGCGCGAAACACCGACACACAATTTTATTGATGTTCGGGTGGGCTCATTAGTGATCCGCAGATTTGTTGCGCCGGGACAATTTGTGAAAACCTTATTTTCCGCACCCTATAGTGACTAGGAGTCCTAAAATGTGTTCTAGAAAAACCTGTGCGCGAAACACCGACGCACAATTTGATTCATGTTCGGGTGGGCTCACTAGTGACCCGCATTTATTGCGCCGGACAAGTTGTGAAAACCGTGTTTTCCGCACACGGTAGTGACTAGGAGTCCTAAAATGTGTTCAGGAACGACCCGTGCGCGAAACACCCACGCAGAATTTTATTCATCTTCGGGTGGGCTCACTAGTGACCCGCCTTTATTGCGTCGGGACAAGTTGTGGAAACCGTGTTTTCTGCACCCGATAGTGACTAGGTGTCCTAAAATGTGTTCTGGAATGATCCGTGCGTGAAACACCGAGGCACGACTTTGTTAGTCTTCGCATTGGCCCATTAGTGATCCGCAATTGTTGCGCCGGGACAGGTTGTGAAAACCGTATTTTCCGCACCTGGTAGAGACTAGGAGTCCTAAAATGAGTTCTGGAAGAACCCGTATGCTAAACCTCGACGCAGAATTTTGTTCACGTTCGGGTGGGCCCACTAGTGACCCGCATGTATTGCTCGGACAAGTTTGTAAAACCGTGTTTTCCGCACCCGGTAGTGACTAGGAGTCCTAAAATGTGTTCTAGAACGACATGTGCGCGAAACACCGACGCACAATTTGATTCATGTTCGGGTGGGCTCACTAGTGACCCGCATTTATTGCGTCGGGACAAGTAGTGGAAACCGTGTTTTCCGCACCCGATAGTGACTAGGAGTCCTAAAATGTGTTCTGGAATGATCCGTGCGCGAAACACCGAGGCACGACTTTGTTCAGTCTTCGCATTGGCCCATTAGTGATCCGCAATTGTTGCGCCGGACAAGTTGTGAAAACCGTATTTTCCGCACCCTGTAGTGACTAGGAGTCCTAAAATGTGTTCTAGAAAAACCCGTGTGCGAAACACTCGACGCACAATTTTGATTCATGTTCGGGTGGGCTCACTAGTGACCCGCATTTATTGCGCCGGGACAAGTTGTGAAAACCGTGTTTTCCGCACCCGGTAGTGACTAGGAGTCCTAAAATGTGTTCGGGAACGACCTGTGCGCGAAACACCGACGCACAATTTTATTCATCTTCGGGTGGGCTCACTAGTGACCCGCATTTATTGCGTCGGGACAAGTTGTGAAAACCGTGTTTTCCGCACCCGATAGTGACTAGGAGTCCTAAAATATATTCTGGAACGACCAATGCGCGAAACACCGACGCACAATTTTGTTCATGTTCGGGTGGGCTCACTAGTGACCCGCATTTATTGCGCTGGGACAAGTTGTGAAAACCGTGTTTTCCGCACCCGGTAGTGACTAGGAGTCCTAAAATGTGTTCTCGTACGACCCGTGCGCGAAAGAGCCACGCACAATTTTATTCATCTTCGGGTGGGCTCACTAGTGACCCGCCTTTATTGCGTCGGGACAAGTTGTGGAAACCGTGTTTTCTGCACCCGATAGTGACTAGGCATCCTAAAATGTGTTCTGGAATGATCCGTGCGCGAAACACCGAGGCACGACTTTGTTAGTCTTCGCATTGGCCCATTAGTGATCCGCAATTGTTGCGTCGGGACAGGTTGTGAAAACCGTATTTTCCGCACCCGGTAGAGACTAGGAGTCCTAAAATGAGTTCTGGAAGAACCCGTATGCTAAACCTCGACGCAGAATTTTGTTCACGTTCGGGTGGGCCCACTAGTGACCCGCATGTATTGCGTCGGGACAAGTTTGTAAAATTTGTGTTTTCCGCACCCGGTAGTGACTAGGAGTCCTAAAATGTGTTCTGGAACGACCCGTGCGTGAAACACCGACGCACAATTTTATTCATGTTCGGGTGGGCTCACTAGTGAAAACGGTGTGCCGGACATTTATTGTGCCGGGACAAGTTGTGAAAACCGTGTTTTCCGCACCCGGTAGTGACTAGGAGTCCTAAAATGTGTTCTGGAATGATCCGTGCGCGAAACACCGAGGCACGACTTTGTTCATCTTCGCATTGGCCCATTAGTGATCCGCAATTGTTGCGCCGGGACAAGTTGTGAAAGCCATATTTTCCTTACCCGGTAGATACTAGGAGTCCTAAAATGAGTTCTGGAAGAACCCGTATGCTAAACCTCGACGCAGAATTTTGTTCACGTTCGGGTGGGCCCACTAGTGACCCACATGTATTGCGTCGGGACAAGTTTGTAAAAACCGTGTCTTCCACACCCGGCAGTGACTAGGAGTCGTAAAATGTGTTCTGGAACGACCTGTGCGCGAAACACCGACGCACAATTTTATTCATGTTCGGGTGGGCTCACTAGTGACCCGCATTTATTGCGCCGGGACAAGTTATGAAAACCGTGTTTTCCGCACCCGGTAGTGACTAGGAGTCCTAAAATGTGTTCTGGAATGATCCGTGCGCGAAACACCGAGGCACGACTTTGTTCATCTTCGCATTGGCCCATTAGTGATCCGCAATTGTTGCGCCGGGACAAGTTGTGAAAGCCATATTTTCCGCACCCTGTAGTGACTAGGAGTCCTAAAATGTGTTCTAGAAAAACCCGTGCGCGAAACACCGACGCACAATTTGATTCATGTTCGGGTGGGCTCACTAGTGACCCGCATTTATTGCGCCAGGACAAGTTGTGAAAACCGTGTTTTCCGCACACGGTAGTGACTAGGAGTCCTAAAATGTGTTCAGGAACGACCCGTGCGCGAAACACCCACGCAGAATTTTATTCATCTTCGGGTGGGCTCACTAGTGACCCGCCTTTATTGCGTCGGGACAAGTTGTGGAAACCGTGTTTTCTGCACCCGATAGTGACTAGGTGTCCTAAAATGTGTTCTGGAATGATCCGTGCATGAGACACCGAGGCACGACTTTGTTAGTCTTCGCATTGGCCCATTAGTGATCCGCAATTGTTGCGCCGGGACAGGTTGTGAAAACCGTATTTTCCGCACCCGGTAGAGACTAGGAGTCCTAAAATGAGTTCTGGAAGAACCCGTATGCTAAACCTCGACGCAGAATTTTGTTCACGTTCGGGTGGGCCCACTAGTGAGCCGCATGTAAAACCGTGTTTTCCAGCACCCGGTAGTGACTAGGAGTCCCAAAATGTGTTCTAGAACTACATGTGCGCGAAGCACCGACGCACAATTTGATTCATGTTCGGGTGGGCTCACTAGTGACCCGCCTTTATTGCGTCGGGACAAGTAGTGGAAACCGTGTTTTCTGCACCCGATAGTGACTAGGAGTCCTAAAATGTGTTCTGGAATGATCCGTGCGCGAAACACCGAGGCACGACTTTGTTAGTCTTCGCATTGGCCCATTAATGATCCGCAATTGTTGCGCCGGGACAGAGTTGTGAAAACCGTATTTTCCGCACCCGGTAGAGACTAGGAGTCCTAAAATGAGTTCTGGAAGAACCCGTATGCTAAACCTCGACGCAGAATTTTGTTCACGTTTGGGTGGGCCCACTAGTGACCCGCATGTATTGCGTCGGGACAAGTTTGTAAAAACAGTGTTTTCCGCACCCGGTAGTGCCTAGGAGTCCTAAAATGTGTTTGGGAACGACCTGTGCGCGAAACACCGACGCACAATTTTATTCATCTTCGGGTGGGCTCACTAGTGACCCGCATTTATTGCGTCGGGACAAGTTGTAAAACTGTGTTTTCCGCACCCGGTAGTGACTAGGAGTCCTAAAATATATTCTGGAACGACCAATGCGCGAAACACCGACGCACAATTTTGTTCATGTTCGGGTGGGCTCACTAGTGACCCGCATTTATTGCGCCGGGACAAGTTGTGAAAACCGTGTTTTCCGCACCCGGTAGTGACTAGGAGTCCTAAAATGTGTTCTGGAATGATCCGTGCGCGAAACACCGAGGCACGACTTTGTTCATCTTCGCATTGGCCCATTAGTGATCCGCAATTGTTGCGCCGGACAAGTTGTGAAAGCCATATTTTCCGCACCCGTAGAGACTAGGCGTCCTAAAATGAGTTCTGGAAGAACCCGTATGCTAAACCTCGACGCAGAATTTTGTTCACGTTCGGGTGGGCCCACTAGTGACCCACATGTATTGCGTCGAGACAAGTTTGTAAAAACCGTGTCTTCCACACCCGGCAGTGATTAGGAGTCGTAAAATGTGTTCTGGAACGACCCGTGCGCGAAACACCGACGCACAATTTTATTCATGTTCGGGTGGGCTCACTAGTGACCCACATTTATTCCGCCGGGACAATTTGTGAAAACCGTATTTTCCGCACCCGGTAGTGACTACGAGTCCTAAAATTTGTTCAGGAACGACCCGGCGCAAAACAACCACGCAGGATTTTATTCATGTTCGAGTGGGCCCACCAGTCGACCCGCATTTATTGCGCCGAGACAAGTTGTGAAAACCTTGTTTTCCACATCCGGTAGTGACTAGGAGTCCCAAAATGTGTTCTAGAACTACATGTGCGCGAAGCCTTTGTTCATCTTCGCATTGGCCCATTAGTGATCCACATTTGTTGCGCCGGACAGGTTGTGAAAACCGTATTTTTCGCACCCGGTAGAGACTAGGAGTCCTAAAATGAGTTCTGGAAGAACCCGTATGCTAAACCTCGACGCAGAATTTTGTTCACGTTCGGGTGGGCCCACTAGTGACCCGCATGTATTGCGTCAGGACAAGTTTGTAAAAACAGTGTTTTCCGCACCCGGTAGTGCCTAGGAGTCCTAAAATGTGTTCGGGAACGACCCGTGCGCGAAACACCGACGCACAATTTTATTCATCTTCGGGTGGGCTCACTAGTGACCTGCATTTATTGCGTCGGGACAAGTTGTAAAACCGTGTTTTCCGCACCCGTAGTGACTAGGAGTCCTAAAATATATTCTGGAACGACCAATGCGCGAAACACCGACGCACAATTTTGTTCATGTTCGGGTGGGCTCACTAGTGACCCGCATTTATTGCGCCGGGACAAGTTGTGAAAACCGTGTTTTCCGCACCCGGTAGTGACTAGGAGTCCTAAAATGTGTTCTGGTACGACCCGTGCGCGAAAGAGCCACGCACAATTTTATTCATCTTCGGGTGGGCTCACTAGTGACCCGCCTTTATTGCGTTGGGACAAGTTGTGGAAACCGTGTTTTCTGCACCCGATAGTGACTAGGCGTCCTAAAATGTGTTCCGGAATGATCCGTGCGCGAAACACCGAGGCACGACTTTGTTAGTCTTCGCATTGGCCCATTAGTGATCCGCAATTGTTCCGTCGGGACAGAGTTGTGAAAACCGTATTTTCCGCACCCGGTAGAGACTAGGAGTCCTAAAATGAGTTCTGGAAGAACCCGTATGCTAAACCTCGACGCAGAATTTTGTTCACGTTCGGGTGGGCCCACTAGTGACCCGCATGTATTGCGTCGGGACAAGTTTGTAAAATTTGTGTTTTCCGCACCCGGTAGTGACTAGGAGTCCTAAAATGTGTTCTGGAACGACCCGTGCGTGAAACACCGACGCACAATTTTATTCATGTTCGGGTGGGCTCACTAGTGACCCGCATTTATTGTGCCGGGACAAGTTGTGAAAACAGTGTTTTCCGCACCCGGTAGTTACTAGGAGTCCTAAAATGTGTTCTGGAATGATCCGTGCGCGAAACACCGAGGCACGACTTTGTTCATCTTCGCATTGGCCCATTAGTGATCCGCAATTGTTGCGCCGGGACAAGTTGTGAAATCCATATTTTCCTTACCCAGTAGATACTAGGAGTCCTAAAATGAGTTCTGGAAGAACCCGTATGCTAAACCTCGACGCAGAATTTTGTTCACGTTCGGGTGGGCCCACTAGTGACCCACATGTATTGCGTCAGGACAAGTTTGTAAAACCGTGTCTTCCACACCCGGCAGTGACTAGGAGTCGTAAAATGTGTTCTGGAACGACCTTTGCGCGAAACACCGACGCACAATTTTATTCATGTTCGGGTGGGCTCACTAGTGACCCGCATTTATTGCGCCGGACAAGTTGTGAAAACCACGTTTTCCAAACCCGGTAGTGACTAGGAGTCCTAAAATGTGTTCTAGAACAACCTCGTGCGTGAAGCACCGACGCACAATTTGATTCATGTTCGGGTGGGCTCGCTAGTGACCCGCATTTATTGCGCCGGACAAGTTGTCAAAACCGTGTTTTCCGCACCCGGTAGTGACTAGGAGTCCTAAAATGTGTTCTGGAATGATCCGTGCGCGAAACACCGAGGCACGACTTTGTTCATCTTCGCATTGGCCCATTAGTGATCCGCAATTGTTGCGCCGGGACAAGTTGTGAAAGCCATATTTTTCGCACCCGGTAGAGACTAGGAGTCCTAAAATGAGTTCTGGAAGAACCCGTATGCTAAACCTCGACGCAGAATTTTGTTCACGTTCGGGTGGGCCCACTAGTGACCCACATGTATTGCGTCGAGACAAGTTTGTAAAACCGTGTCTTCCACACCCGGCAGTGACTAGGAGTCGTAAAATGTGTTCTGGAACGACCTGTGCGCGAAACACCGACGCACAATTTTATTCATGTTCGGGTGGGCTCACTAGTGACCCGCATTTATTGCGCCGGGACAAGTTATGAAAACCGTGTTTTCTCGCACCCGGTAGTGACTAGGAGTCCTAAAATGTGTTCTGGAATGATCCGTGCGCGAAACACCGAGGCACGACTTTGTTCGTCTTCGCATTGGCCCATTAGTGATCCGCAATTGTTGCGCCGGGACAAGTTGTGAAAGCCATATTTTTCGCACCCGGTAGAGACTAGGAGTCCTAAAATGAGTTCTGGAAGAACCCGTATGCTAAACCTCGACGCAGAATTTTGTTCACGTTCGGGTGGGCCCACTAGTGACCCACATGTATTGCGTCAGGACAAGTTTGTAAAAACCGTGTCTTCCACACCCGGCAGTGACTAGGAGTCGTAAAATATGTTCTCGGAACGACCCGTGCGCGAAACACCGACGCACAATTTTATTCATGTTCGGGTGGGCTCACTAGTGACCCACATTTATTCCGCCGGGACAATTTGTGAAAACCGTATTTTCCGCACCCGGTAGTGACTACGAGTCCTAAAATTTGTTCAGGAACGACCCGGGCGCAAAACACCCACGCAGGATTTTATTCATGTTCGGGTGGGCCCACTAGTGAGCCGCATTTATTGCGCCGAGACAAGTTGTGAAAACCTCGTTTTCCACATCCGGTAGTGACTAGGAGTCCCAAAATGTGTTCTAGAACTACATGTGCGCGAAGCACCGACACAAAATTTGATTCATGTTCGGGTGGGCTCACTAGTGACCCGCATTTATTGCGCCGGGACAAGTTGTGAAAACCGTGTTTTCGGCACCCCATAGTGACTAGGAGTCCTAAAATGTCTTCCGGAACGACCCGTGCGCGAAACACCGACACACAATTTTATTGATGTTCGGGTGGGCTGACTAGTGACCCGCATTTATTGCGCCGGGACAAGTTGTGAAAACCGTGTTTTCCGCACCCGGTAGTGACTAGGAGTCCTAAAATATGTTCTAGAACAACCTTTGCGCGAAACACCGACGCACAATTTGATTCATGTTCGGGTGGGCTCACTAGTGACCCGGATTTATTGTGCTCGGAACAAGTTGTGAAAACCATGTTTTCCGCACCCGGTAGTGACTAGGAGTCCTAAAATGTGTTCTGGAATGACCCGTGCGCGAAACACCGACGCACAATTTTATTCATGTTCGGGTGGGCTCACTAGTGACCCACATTTATTCCGCCGGGACAATTTGTGAAAACCGTATTTTCCGCACCCCGTAGTGACTATGAGTCCTAAAATTTGTTCAGAACGACCCGGGCGCAAAACACCCACGCAGGATTTTATTCATGTTCGGGTGGGCCCACTAGTGAGCTGCATTTATTGTGCCGGGACAAGTTGCGAAAACCTCGTTTTCCGCACCCGGTAGTGACTAGGAGTCCCAAAATGTGTTCTAGAACAACCCGTGCGCGAAGCACCGACGCAAAATTTGATTCATGTTCGGGTGGGCTCACTAGTGACCCGCATTTATTGCGCCGGGACAAGTTGTGAAAACCGTATTTTCTGCACCCGATAGTGACTAGGAGTCCTAAAATGTGTTCTGGAATGATCTGATATGAACCCGCGAGGGTTTTGGTGCCGATCTTTCGATGAGAGATGAAGATAACTCGATTGGTGGATGGAAACGACGTTCACGGTCCGACTACAACCGTCCGAGGACGCTGCGCCTTAGCAACCGATACACCTCCTCCAATGGTTGCCGCAATCTTGTGGAAGTGCGACCACCGGCCACGAGGGCACTCGTCCTGCAAGCAATCGAAGAACAAGCAAGAACAAGTAAAACAAGCACTGAATTACTAGATTTAATTGAAGGTTCACAACTGAGGTCACAATATGGTGGGGTTCCGAAGATGAACGGGCAGACGCAACACGCGCTGCAACAAGTAGCAAAGGCTAACTTCTAATCAACAAAACCCGCGTGTTCTTGGCGGCGGCCAAGGGGTAATAAAACGTGGAGGGACGACCACAGGGGTGCTGGAGTCGTCCTCCAACCCTAGGACGCGTCCTTAGTGGACTCAACTTGATACACGGCCCGTTGGGCCAAAACTGGACTGTTCTGATATCTCTGCACTTAAATGAAGATTGCGGTTGACTCGGAGCAGATATAGACTTGATCTCGGATCCGTTGGAAAGTAGACTCCGTGATCTTTCCGTGCTGTACTTGAACACCCCAAACGGAGTTCGTACGAAGTCGTGGCAGCCCTCAAAAGTCAGTCTTTTTCTGGAATCCGAATCCAGCCAGCGCGAGTCCGTTCCCCTTTATCTCCTGTCCATCGTTCCTAAGAAAAACAAGAGTGCAAACGTTTTCTTGGTCTAAACAGGATTGAAAAGAGCCTAAGAACGAACTCACTTGATTGTTCAATTGTCGAGCACGAGCACGTGTAATCGGTCCAAGTAATAGGGTCTTGTGTAGGCGTGGACGTATCGATGGTGCTGATGTCCTCATCATCCTCCCCTTCTTGCATTTGAGTCGTCCTCGACTCAAGCTCGTCTTCTTCTCCCAAATAGGGCTTTAAATCTGCAATGTTAAATGTGGGACTAACCCCAAAATCTGCAGGTAAATCAAGCTTATATGCATTCTCATTTATTTTCTCTAAAACTTTAAAAGGACCGTCAGCTCTAGGCATTAACTTAGACTTTCTCAATTCAGGAAACCTTTCTTTTCTCAAATGCAACCAAACCAAGTCTCCTGGTTCAAAACTCAATTGTTTCCTACCTTTATCACTAGCAAGCTTATACTTTGCATTCATGAGCTCTATGTTTGCTTTAGTAGTTTCATGCAGTTTCAATATCAACTCAGCACGTTGTTTAGCATCAAAATTCAATTTTTCAGAACATGGTATAGGCATTAAATCAATCGGGGCACGAGGTAAAAATCCATAGACAATCTCAAATGGGCACATCTTTGTAGTAGAATGCAACGAACGATTATAAGCAAATTCAATATGAGGCAAACATTCTTCCCACATCTTAATATTCTTCTTTAAAATAGCCCGCAACATAGTAGATAAAGTCCTATTTACAACTTCAGTTTGTCCATCAGTTTGGGGATGACAAGTTGTGGAAAATAAAAGTTTAGTCCCCAATTTAGCCCACAAAGTTCTCCAAAAATGACTAAGAAATTTAGTGTCCCGATCAGAAACTATGGTATTGGGCACACCATGCAAGCGAACAATTTCACGAAAGAACAAATCAGCAATATGAGAAGCATCATCAGTTTTATGACATGGTATGAAATGTGCCATCTTAGAAAATCTATCCACCACAACAAAGATGCTATCCCGTCCCTTCCTAGTCCTAGGCAATCCCAACACAAAATCCATTGATATATCTTCCCAAGGCACACTAGGAACAGGTAGAGGCATATACAAACCATGTGGATTTAATCGTGACTTAGCCTTTTGACATGTAGTGCAGCGAGCAACAAATCTCCCAACATCTTTTCTCATGTGTGGCCAAAAGAAATGACCAGCAAGTATGTCGTGTGTCTTCGCTGCTCCAAAATGTCCCATCAAACCACCTCCATGCGCTTCCCGTAACAACAACAAACGAACAGAGCTAGCTGGAATGCATAGCTTGTTAGCTCGAAAAACAAACCCATCTTGGAGGATGAATTTGTTCCAAGTTTTCCCACCCGCACAATGCAGCAACACATCTTTAAAATCAGCATCATGCACATATTGGGCTTTAATCGTTTCTAATCCCAAAATTTTATAGTCAAGTTGTGTCAACAAAGTATATCGGCGAGACAAAGCATCAGCAATGATATTCTCCTTCCCTTTCTTGTGTTTAATGACATAAGGAAAAGATTCAATAAATTCTACCCACTTTGCATGTCTACGGTTTAGTTTTCCTTGACTACGAATATGCTTTAAAGATTCATGATCAGAATGTATAACAAATTCTTTGGGCCACAAATAATGCTGCCAAGTTTCTAAAGTACGCACAAGAGCATATAATTCTTTATCATAAGTGGAATAATTCAGAACAGGCCCACTCAATTTCTCACTAAAATATGCAATAGGTTTGCCCCCTTGTAACAAAACACCACCTAATCCAATCCCACTTGCATCACATTCAAGCTCAAAGGTCTTATTGAAATCAGGAAGTTGGAGAAGAGGTGCATGTGTCAACTTATCTTTTAGCATGTTAAATGCATTCTCTTGTGCTGGACCCCAAGAGAAAGACACTCCCTTCTTTGTAAGCGCATTCAAAGGTGCAGCAATGGTGCTGAAATCACGTACAAAACGCCGATAGAAACCAGCTAGACCCAAAAACTCCGCACCCGTGTGAGAGTCTTTGGAACAGGCCACCCTTGTATCGCTTCCACCTTGGCTTGATCAACTTCAATTCCCTGTGGAGTAACAACATAGCCAAGAAAAGAAACTCGATCCGTGCAAAAGGTGCACTTGTCAAGGTTACCAAATAAACGTGCATTACGTAAAGCCTCAAAAACAGCACGTAAATGATCAAGATGTGCATCCAAAGACTTGCTGTAAATCAATATGTCATCAAAATATACCACCACAAATTTTCCAATAAAAGCACGCAAAACTTCGTTCATCAATCTCATGAAAGTACTAGGTGCATTAGTTAATCCAAAAGGCATCACTAACCACTCATATAAACCGAACTTAGTTTTGAAAGCTGTTTTCCATTCATCTCCCAATTTCATGCGAATCTGGTGGTACCCACTACGCAGATCAACCTTAGAAAACACAACAGCACCACTCAATTCATCAAGCATATCATCTAGGCGTGGAATAGGGTGACGATATCGAATGGTGATATTGTTAATAGCTCTACAATCCACACACATACGCCATGTCCCATCTTTCTTAGGCACTAGAATGACGGGAACAGCACAAGGACTAAGAGACTCACGCACATAACCTTTGTCGAGTAGTTCTTGCACTTGGCGCTGAATCTCCTTCGTTTCTTCCGGGTTTGTCCCGTATGGCGCACGGTTGGGCAATGAAGCACCCGGAATGAGATCGATCTGGTGCTCAATTCCTCGAAGCGGTGGCAGCCCCGGTGGTATTTCACTTGGAAACACATCAGCAAACTCCTGCAAAATGTTAGCAATAGCAGGAGGCAAAGAATGCTGCATATCGTGAAGAGAAATCAAAGCGCCTTTGCATATCAAAGCATATACAATAGAAGTGGAAGCATTCAATTCTTTTATATCAGATTTAGTAGCAAGCATACATTTTCCTTTCAAAGATATCTCATTTTTCTTATGGCAATCAGATTTAGCATTTTTATCACTCTCATTGTTAGCGAGCTCCTGTGATTTAAGCTTTTTAGTTCTAGCAATATCATCATGCACAATAGCTTCAGGAGACATAGGATGTAAAACAATTTTCTTATCATGGTATAGAAAAGAGTACTGATTTGATCTACCATGATGCATAGAATCGCTATCAAATTGCCAAGGTCTTCCTAGCAGAATATTGCAAGCTTGCATGGGCACCACATCACATTCAACAACATCCTTATAAGAGCCAATAGCAAAATTAATTCGCACAAGTTTAGTTACCTTTGCCTTACCACCGTTGTTCAGCCATTGAATGTAATATGGATGTGGGTGTGGCTTGGTATTAAGTGCTAGCTTCTCCACCATGTCACTGCTCGCCAGGTTGTTGCAGCTACCACCATCAATTATCATGCGGCAGAACGCTCTCCGATGACACACTTTGTTTGAAACAATGTGTGGCGCTGATTTTGCTCCGCTCTCTCCATTTGTGCACTCAACACACGTTGCACAATAAGGCTGTCATAGTGTGATGCTGCCTCAGCACCAATATGCTCCTCCTCATGTTCCGCAACACCTGCATGATCAGCCGCAAGCAACGCACGTGTATCTTCATCGAAATCACTAGCAGAAGTATACTCACCATCATCTTTGACAACCAGAACCCGCTTGTCGGGGCAGTCACGAATCACATGTCCAAAGCCCTTGCATCTGTGACATTGAACCTCCCTAGTTCGTCCCGTAGATGCAATCGACGAAGCACTCTCAGCAGGCTTAGGCAAAGCCTTCGTTGCTGCAACGGAAGGGGTAAGACGTGGCTTCGTTGCTGCAGAAGGTGCTGCTCGAGCTGAGGAAGACGGTGGGGGTGGAGCACGTGCACTCGGAGAAGTAGTGGTGCGTGTCTGCCATGAAGTATCCTTTCCTGCAGAAATGTTAGCCTGGAAACGCGCACGTCGTCCCTGCACTTCCCTTTCAGCTTTACAAGCAACATGAAACAAATCTGTGAGGGTAGTGTAATCTTTATATTGCACAATGTCATAAATATCTCTATTTAAACCACCCGTAAATCTAGCCATAGCAAATTCTTCACCCTCCTGCAAATTACAACGAAGCATACCCATTTGCATGTCCCGGTAATATTCCTCTACACTTTTAGTGCCTTGTCTTAAAACTTGCAACTTGTTTAAGAGATCACGTGCATAATATGAAGGTACAAATCTAGCCCGCATGACCCGTTTCAAATCAGCCCAGGTGCGTGGTACAGTAGCAGGATTTTTCTTAGCATATTCTACCCACCAAACTGAAGCAAAATCAGTGAATTCACTAGTAGCAGCCCTAACACGTGAATTCTCGTGAAATTCATGACATGCAAATTTTTGATCAACAGCAAGCTCCCAAGTAATATAAGCATCAGGGTCATATTTACCATCAAAAGGAGGTATCTTGAATTTTATTTTATTGAAAGCATCATCATTATTGCGTACCTCGCGTCGGCGGTGGCCTCCCATACCCCGACGGTTATGTCGTAGTCGTCGACGATCGCGACCATCTTGTTCAAGTATCTCCGTAATAGTCATTCTCACCCCAATTAACCTCCACATCACCGTCATCATGATCATCATGGGCATCCTCCTCACGTCGCGGATCATTTGTTGCCATGAGTTCATTGAAACGCCTCAAGAGAGCAGCAAGGCTTGTGTCCACACGACCAATGGTAGTCTCCAATGTTCCAAGCTTATTGTTTGTGGCAAGCAACGAGGCTTCCATCTCACCAAGCTTCTCATTCGTCACCTGCACATCAGCCCCAAGTGCCTCCGTATCTTGCTGAACCGAGCGTAGAGCTGCTCGGAACACCTTAGTGCGCGGGTGCAAACATCATCTTCATTATCCCGTGATCCCGACATGTCTCTCAAACAAAAAGAAAAGCAAACAAGTGAAGAATAAAATAGGCCCTATCACCTACCGCAAGGCACTCACTCTCAACCTGAAATACAAGCTCTTACCAGTTCTTACCTTGCTCAACAGGAGGGTCGACAACCAACAAGTCGAGCACCTGGAAAGAAGTGTATCGGTGTTGTAGCAACAACAACCGTCAAGCCGTAGTCGGATATGTGGAGCTGTAGGTGGGCTGAATGCAATGCAGAAGGAAATACTAGCACCACGTTAGTCACAAAGCAAGTTGAATAATGGTTCAACGGTGGTACCGTGCTGGTCCTAGCCTAGACCGTGTTAGAGACGCGAGCCTAGACACAAAGTAAAGACACCAAGTACCGGCCGCAAACAAGGAACAAACACAAAGGATGAAACGCTTTCTTTCTTTCTTTCTTTTCTTTTTTTCTTTTTCGTTTTTTTTTTTGTTTTTGTTTTTTTTTTTTTGTTTTTTTTTTTTCGGGGCAACCTCACAAACTGATTATATGACAACGGAAAAGATAACTAGCAAGTCCGCACACACACTTTTTATGGAGAAAGTGCAGGGGTAAAACAGTAATTAAAAGATACTCTCTCTCTCTCTCTCTCTCTAGAGTATGATAATGGCAACTCAATTCGTATGATGAGTGTATGCTCAATAGAGGATGTGGACTCACGTATATGAAACAATGAAACTGAAACTGAGTATGACACGATGGGAGTAACAGGTCGAAGTTGTGTTCTACTCGGATTAGGGTATGGTGGCACGTAACTCGGATGGCAGCAACAGAACTGAAACCGAGTATGAAACGATAGTAGTAACAAATCGAACTTGTGTTCTACCCAGATGATGGTATGGTGGCACAGAACTCGGATAGCAGCAACAGAACTGAAACCGAGTATGAAACGACCAGAATGTGTTGCGAACTCGAAACTCTAAACGACTAGAACTATGACCAGCAACTGGACAAAACCGAAGCAACCCAAAACTCAACAAGCCCTAACTAAGCAGTACTAGTAAGAAGGCTCAAAGAGTCTATGGGATTCAGGTAATAATTCTACTATATTTTTGGCTTTTCGTGGACTATGGGAAGAAAAAAATTTAATGAAAAACAGTGAGTCTCTCACCGATAAACCTTGCTCGATTACCAACCGATATGAACCCGCGAGGGTTTTGGTGCCGATCTTTCGATGAGAGATGAAGATAACTCGATTGGTGGATGGAAACGACGTTCACGGTCCGACTACAACCGTCCGAGGACGCTGCGCCTTAGCAACCGATACACCTCCTCCAATGGTTGCCGCAATCTTGTGGAAGTGCGACCACCGGCCACGAGGGCACTCGTCCTGCAAGCAATCGAAGAACAAGCAAGAACAAGTAAAACAAGCACTGAATTACTAGATTTAATTGAAGGTTCACAACTGAGGTCACAATATGGTGGGGTTCCGAAGATGAACGGGCAGACGCAACACGCGCTGCAACAAGTAGCAAAGGCTAACTTCTAATCAACAAAACCCGCGTGTTCTTGGCGGCGGCCAAGGGGTAATAAAACGTGGAGGGACGACCACAGGGGTGCTGGAGTCGTCCTCCAACCCTAGGACGCGTCCTTAGTGGACTCAACTTGATACACGGCCCGTTGGGCCAAAACTGGACTGTTCTGATATCTCTGCACTTAAATGAAGATTGCGGTTGACTCGGAGCAGATATAGACTTGATCTCGGATCCGTTGGAAAGTAGACTCCGTGATCTTTCCGTGCTGTACTTGAACACCCCAAACGGAGTTCGTACGAAGTCGTGGCAGCCCTCAAAAGTCAGTCTTTTTCTGGAATCCGAATCCAGCCAGCGCGAGTCCGTTCCCCTTTATCTCCTGTCCATCGTTCCTAAGAAAAACAAGAGTGCAAACGTTTTCTTGGTCTAAACAGGATTGAAAAGAGCCTAAGAACGAACTCACTTGATTGTTCAATTGTCGAGCACGAGCACGTGTAATCGGTCCAAGTAATAGGGTCTTGTGTAGGCGTGGACGTATCGATGGTGCTGATGTCCTCATCATGATCCGTGCGCGAAACACCGAGGCACGACTTTGTTAGTCTTCGCATTGGCCCATTAGTGATCCGCAATTGTTCCGTCGGGACAGGTTGTGAAAACCGTATTTTCCGCACCTGGTAGAGACTAGGAGTCCTAAAATGAGTTCTGGAAGAACCCGTATGCTAAACCTCGACGCAGAATTTTGTTCACGTTCGGGTGGGCCCACTAGTGACCCGCATGTATTGCGTCGGGACAAGTTTGTAAAATTTGTGTTTTCCGCACCCGGTAGTGACTAGGAGTCCTAAAATGTGTTCTGGAACGACCCGTGCGTGAAACACCGACGCACAATTTTATTCATGTTCGGGTGGGCTCACTAGTGACCCGCATTTATTGTGCCGGGACAAGTTGTGAAAACAGTGTTTTCCGCACCCGGTAGTTACTAGGAGTCCTAAAATGTGTTCTGGAATGATCCGTGCGCGAAACACCGAGGCACGACTTTGTTCATCTTCGCATTGGCCCATTAGTGATCCGCAATTGTTGCGCCGGGACAAGTTGTGAAATCCATATTTTCCTTACCCGGTAGATACTAGGAGTCCTAAAATGAGTTCTGGAAGAACCCGTATGCTAAACCTCGACGCAGAATTTTGTTCACATTCGGGTGGGCCCACTAGTGACCCACATGTATTGCGTCAGGACAAGTTTGTAAAACCGTGTCTTCCACACCCGACAGTGACTAGGAGTCGTAAAATGTGTTCTGGAACGACCTTTGCGCGAAACACCGACGCACAATTTTATTCATGTTCGGGTGGGCTCACTAGTGACCCGCATTTATTGCGCCGGGACAAGTTGTGAAAACCGTGTTTTCCGCACCCGGTAGTGACTAGGAGTCCTAAAATATGTTCTAGAACAACCTTTGCGCGAAACACCGGCGCACAATTTGATTCATGTTCGGGTGGGCTCACTAGTGACCCGGATTTATTGTGCTCGGAACAAGTTGTGAAAACCATGTTTTCCGCACCCAGTAGTGACTAGGAGTCCTAAAATGTGTTCTGGAATGACCTCGTGCGCGAAACACCGACGCACAATTTTATTCATGTTCGGGTGGGCTCACTAGTGACCCACATTTATTCCGCCGGGACAATTTGTGAAAACCGTATTTTCCGCACCCTGTAGTGACTATGAGTCCTAAAATTTGTTCAGAACGACCCGGCGCAAAACACCCACGCAGGATTTTATTCATGTTCGGGTGGGCCCACTAGTGAGCTGCATTTATTGTGCCGGACAAGTTGCGAAAACCTCGTTTTCCGCACCCGGTAGTGACTAGGAGTCCCAAAATGTGTTCTAGAACAACCCGTGCGCGAAGCACCGACGCAAAATTTGATTCATGTTCGGGTGGGCTCACTAGTGACCCGCATTTATTGCGCCGGGACAAGTTGTGAAAACCGTATTTTCTGCACCCGATAGTGACTAGGAGTCCTAAAATGTGTTCGGAACGACCTGTGCGCGAAACACCGACACAATTTTATTGATGTTCGGGTGGGCTGACTAGTGACCCGCATTTATTGTGCCGGGACAAGTTGTCAAAACAGTGTTTTCTGCACCCGATAGTGACTAGGAGTCCTAAAATGTGTTCTGGAACGACCCGTGCGCAAAACACCGACACAATTTTATTGATGTTCGGGTGGGCTGACTAGTGACCCGCATTTATTGCGCCGGGACAAGTTGTGAAAACCGTGTTTTCCGCACCCGGTTGTGACTAGGAGTCCTAAAATGTGTTCTGGAAGGACCCGTGCGCGAAACACCCACGCACAATTTTATTCATGTTCGGGTGGGCTCACTAGTGACCCGCATTTATTACGCCGGACAAGTGTTGAAAATCGTGTTTTCCTCACCCGGTAGTGACTATGAGTCCTAAAATGTGTTCTCTAATGATCCGTGCGCGAAACACCGAGGCACGACTTTGTTCATCTTCGCATTGGCCCATTAGTGACGCATTTGTTGCGCCGGGACAAGTTGTGAAAACCGTATTTTCCGCACCCGGTAGTGACTAGGAGTCCTAAAATGTGTTCTCGAATGATCCGTGCGCGAAACACCGAGGCACGACTTTGTTCATCTTCGCATTGGCCCATTAGTGATCCACATTTGTTGCGCCGAGACAAGTTGTCAAAATCGTATTTTCCGCACCCGGTAGAGATTAGGAGTCCTAAAAAGAGTTTTGGAAGAACCTCGTGTGCTAATCCTCGACGCAGAATTTTGTTCACGTTCGGGTGGGCCCACTAGTGACCCGCATTTATTGCGTCAGGACAAGTTGTGAAAACCGTATTTTCCGCACCCGGCATCGACTAGGAGTCCTAAAATTTGTTCAGGAACGACCCGGGCGCAAAACACCCACGCACAATTTTATTCATGTTCGGGTGGGCCCACTAGGGAGCCGCATTTATTGTGCGGGGGCAAGTTGTGAAAACCACGTTTTCCACACCCGGTAGTGACTAGGAGTCCTAAAATGTGTTCTAGAACAACCCGTGCACGAAGCACCGACGGACAATTTGATTCATGTTCGGGTTGCCTCACTACCGACCCGCATTTATTGCGCCGGGACAAGTTGTGAAAACCGTGTTTTCGGCACCCCATAGTGACTAGGAGTCCTAAAATGTCTTCTGGAACGACTCGTGCGCGAAACACCGACACACAATTTTATTGATGTTCGGGTGGGCTGACTAGTGACCCGCATTTATTGCGCCGGGACAAGTTATGAAAACCGTGTTTTCCGCACCCGGTAGTGACTACGAGTCCTAAAATGTGTGCTAGAACAACCTTTGCGCGAAACATCGACGCACAATTTGATTCATGTTCGGGTGGGCTCACTAGTGACCCGCATTTATTGCGTCGGGACAAGTTGTGAAAACCGTGTTTTCCGCACCCGGTAGTGACTAGGAGTCCTAAAATTTGTTCTGGAACGACCTGTGCGCGAAACACCGACGCACAATTTTATTCATGTTCGGGTGGGCTCACTAGTGACCCGCATTTATTGCATCGGGACAAGTTGCGAAAACCGTGTTTTCCGCACCCGGTAGTGACTAGGAGTCCTAAAATGTGTTCTGGAATGATCCGTGCGCGAAACACCGAGGCACGACTTTGTTCATCTTCGCATTGGCCCATTAGTGATCCGCAATTGTTGCGCCGGGACAGGTTGTGAAAACCGTATTTCCCGCACCCGGTAGAGACTAGGAGTCCTAAAATGAGTTCTGGAAGGACCCGTATGCTAAACCTCGACGCAGATTTTTGTTCACATTCGGGTGGGTCCACTAGTGACCCACATGTATTGCGTCAGGACAAGTTTGTAAAAACTGTGTTTTCCACACCCGGTAGTGACTTGGAGTCCTAAAATGTGTTCTGGAATGACCTGTGCGCGAAACACCGACGCACAATTTTATTCATGTTCGGGTGGGCTCACTAGTGACCCACATTTATTCCGTCGGGACAATTTGTGAAAACCGTATTTTCCGCACCCGGTAGTGACTAGGAGTCCTAAAATTTTTTCAGGAACGACCCGTGCGCAAAACACCCACGCATGATTTTATTCATGTTCGTTTGGGCCCACTAGTGAGCCGCATTTATTGTGCCTGGACAAGTTGTGAAAACCTCGTTTTCCACTTCCGGTAGTGACTAGGAGTCCCAAAATGTGTTCTAGAACTACATGTGCGCGAAGCACCGACACAAAATTTGATTCATGTTCGGGTGGGCTCACTAGTGACCCGCATTTATTGCGCCGGACAAGTTGTGAAAACCGTGTTTTCGGCACCCCATAGTGACTAGGAGTCCTAAAATGTCTTCTGGAACGACCTGTGCGCGAAACACCGACACACAATTTTATTGATGTTCGGGTGGGCTGACTAGTGACCCGCATTTATTGCGCCGGGACAAGTTGTGAAAACCGTGTTTTCCGCACCCGGTAGTGACTAGGAGTCCTAAAATATGTTCTAGAACAACCTTTGCGCGAAACACCGGCGCACAATTTGATTCATGTTCGGGTGGGCTCACTAGTGACCCGGATTTATTGTGCCGGAACAAGTTGTGAAAACCATGTTTTCCGCACCCGGTAGTGACTAGGAGTCCTAAAATGTGTTCTGGAATGACCTGTGCGCGAAACACCGACGCACAATTTTATTCATGTTCGGGTGGGCTCACTAGTGACCCACATTTATTCCGCCGGGACAATTTGTGAAAACCGTATTTTCCGCACCCCGTAGTGACTATGAGTCCTAAAATTTGTTCGAGAACGACCCGGGCGCAAAACACCCACGCAGGATTTTATTCATGTTCGGGTGGGCCCACTAGTGAGCTGCATTTATTGTGCCGGGACAAGTTGCGAAAACCTCGTTTTCCGCACCCGGTAGTGACTAGGAGTCCCAAAATGTGTTCTAGAACAACCTCGTGCGCGAAGCACCGACGCAAAATTTGATTCATGTTCGGGTGGGCTCACTAGTGACCCGCATTTATTGCGCCGGGACAAGTTGTGAAAACCGTATTTTCTGCACCCGATAGTGACTAGGAGTCCTAAAATGTGTTCTGGAATGATCCGTGCGCGAAACACCGAGGCACGACTTTGTTAGTCTTCGCATTGGCCCATTAGTGATCCGCAATTGTTCCGTCGGGACAGGTTGTGAAAACCGTATTTTCCGCACCTGGTAGAGACTAGGAGTCCTAAAATGAGTTCCGGAAGAACCCGTATGCTAAACCTCGACGCAGAATTTTGTTCACGTTCGGGTGGGCCCACTAGTGACCCGCATGTATTGCGTCGGGACAAGTTTGTAAAATTTGTGTTTTCCGCACCCGGTAGTGACTAGGAGTCCTAAAATGTGTTCTGGAACGACCTGTGCGTGAAACACCGACGCACAATTTTATTCATGTTCGGGTGGGCTCACTAGTGACCCGCATTTATTGTGTCGGGACAAGTTGTGAAAACGAGTGTTTTCCGCACCCGGTAGTTACTAGGAGTCCTAAAATGTGTTCTGGAATGATCCGTGCGCGAAACACCGAGGCACGACTTTGTTCATCTTCGCATTGGCCCATTAGTGATCCGCAATTGTTGCGCCGGGACAAGTTGTGAAATCCATATTTTCCTTACCCGGTAGATACTAGGAGTCCTAAAATGAGTTCTGGAAGAACCCGTATGCTAAACCTCGACGCAGAATTTTGTTCACATTCGGGTGGGCCCACTAGTGACCCACATGTATTGCGTCGAGACAAGTTTGTAAAAACCGTGTCTTCCACACCCGGCAGTGACTAGGAGTCGTAAAATGTGTTCTGGAACGACCTTTGCGCGAAACACCGACGCACAATTTTATTCATGTTCGGGTGGGCTCACTAGTGACCCGCATTTATTGCGCTCGGGACAAGTTGTGAAAACCGTGTTTTCCGCACCCGGTAGTGACTAGGAGTCCTAAAATTTGTTCTGGAACGACCTGTGCGCGAAACACCGACGCACAATTTTATTCATGTTCGGGTGGGCTCACTAGTGACCCGCATTTATTGCATCGGGACAAGTTGCGAAAACCGTGTTTTCCGCACCCGGTAGTGACTAGGAGTCCTAAAATGTGTTCTGGAATGATCCGTGCGCGAAACACCGAGGCACGACTTTGTTCATCTTCGCATTGGCCCATTAGTGATCCGCAATTGTTGCGCCGGGACAGGTTGTGAAAACCGTATTTCCCGCACCCGGTAGAGACTAGGAGTCCTAAAATGAGTTCTGGAAGGACCCGTATGCTAAACCTCGACGCAGATTTTTGTTCACATTCGGGTGGGTCCACTAGTGACCCACATGTATTGCGTCAGGACAAGTTTGTAAAAACCGTGTTTTCCACACCCGGTAGTGACTTGGAGTCCTAAAATGTGTTCTGGAATGACCTGTGCGCGAAACACCGACGCACAATTTTATTCATGTTCGGGTGGGCTCACTAGTGACCCACATTTATTCCGTCGGGACAATTTGTGAAAACCGTATTTTCCGCACCCGGTAGTGACTAGGAGTCCTAAAATTTTTTCAGGAACGACCCGTGCGCAAAACACCCACGCATGATTTTATTCATGTTCGTTTGGGCCCACTAGTGAGCCGCATTTATTGTGCCTGGACAAGTTGTGAAAACCTCGTTTTCCACTTCCGGTAGTGACTAGGAGTCCCAAAATGTGTTCTAGAACTACATGTGCGCGAAGCACCGACACAAAATTTGATTCATGTTCGGGTGGGCTCACTAGTGACCCGCATTTATTGCGCCGGGACAAGTTGTGAAAACCGTGTTTTCGGCACCCCATAGTGACTAGGAGTCCTAAAATGTCTTCCGGAACGACCTGTGCGCGAAACACCGACACACAATTTTATTGATGTTCGGGTGGGCTGACTAGTGACCCGCATTTATTGCGCCGGGACAAGTTGTGAAAACCGTGTTTTCCGCACCCGGTAGTGACTAGGAGTCCTAAAATATGTTCTAGAACAACCTTTGCGCGAAACACCGGCGCACAATTTGATTCATGTTCGGGTGGGCTCACTAGTGACCCGGATTTATTGTGCCGGAACAAGTTGTGAAAACCATGTTTTCCGCACCCGGTAGTGACTAGGAGTCCTAAAATGTGTTCTGGAATGACCTGTGCGCGAAACACCGACGCACAATTTTATTCATGTTCGGGTGGGCTCACTAGTGACCCACATTTATTCCGCCGGGACAATTTGTGAAAACCGTATTTTCCGCACCCCGTAGTGACTATGAGTCCTAAAATTTGTTCAGGAACGACCCGGGCGCAAAACACCCACGCAGGATTTTATTCATGTTCGGGTGGGCCCACTAGTGAGCTGCATTTATTGTGCCGGGACAAGTTGCGAAAACCTCGTTTTCCGCACCCGGTAGTGACTAGGAGTCCCAAAATGTGTTCTAGAACAACCTGTGCGCGAAGCACCGACGCAAAATTTGATTCATGTTCGGGTGGGCTCACTAGTGACCCGCATTTATTGCGCCGGGACAAGTTGTGAAAACCGTATTTTCTGCACCCGATAGTGACTAGGAGTCCTAAAATGTGTTCTGGAATGATCCGTGCGCGAAACACCGAGGCACGACTTTGTTAGTCTTCGCATTGGCCCATTAGTGATCCGCAATTGTTCCGTCGGGACAGGTTGTGAAAACCGTATTTTCCGCACCCGGTAGAGACTAGGAGTCCTAAAATGAGTTCTGGAAGAACCCGTATGCTAAACCTCGACGCAGAATTTTGTTCACGTTCGGGTGGGCCCACTAGTGACCCGCATGTATTGCGTCGGGACAAGTTTGTAAAATTTGTGTTTTCCGCACCCGGTAGTGACTAGGAGTCCTAAAATGTGTTCTGGAACGACCCGTGCGTGAAACACCGACGCACAATTTTATTCATGTTCGGGTGGGCTCACTAGTGACCCGCATTTATTGTGCCGGGACAAGTTGTGAAAACAGTGTTTTCCGCACCCGGTAGTTACTAGGAGTCCTAAAATGTGTTCTGGAATGATCCGTGCGCGAAACACCGAGGCACGACTTTGTTCATCTTCGCATTGGCCCATTAGTGATCCGCAATTGTTGCGCCGGGACAAGTTGTGAAATCCATATTTTCCTTACCCGGTAGATACTAGGAGTCCTAAAATGAGTTCTGGAAGAACCCGTATGCTAAACCTCGACGCAGAATTTTGTTCACATTCGGGTGGGCCCACTAGTGACCCACATGTATTGCGTCAGGACAAGTTTGTAAAACCGTGTCTTCCACACCCGGCAGTGACTAGGAGTCGTAAAATGTGTTCTGGAACGACCTTTGCGCGAAACACCGACGCACAATTTTATTCATGTTCGGGTGGGCTCACTAGTGACCCGCATTTATTGCGCCGGGACAAGTTGTGAAAACCGTGTTTTCCGCACCCGGTAGTGACTAGGAGTCCTAAAATTTGTTCTGGAACGACCTGTGCGCGAAACACCGACGCACAATTTTATTCATGTTCGGGTGGGCTCACTAGTGACCCGCATTTATTGCATCGGGACAAGTTGCGAAAACCGTGTTTTCCGCACCCGGTAGTGACTAGGAGTCCTAAAATGTGTTCTGGAATGATCCGTGCGCGAAACACCGAGGCACGACTTTGTTCATCTTCGCATTGGCCCATTAGTGATCCGCAATTGTTGCGCCGGGACAGGTTGTGAAAACCGTATTTCCCGCACCCGGTAGAGACTAGGAGTCCTAAAATGAGTTCTGGAAGGACCCGTATGCTAAACCTCGACGCAGATTTTTGTTCACATTCGGGTGGGTCCACTAGTGACCCACATGTATTGCGTCGAGACAAGTTTGTAAAAACTGTGTTTTCCACACCCGGTAGTGACTTGGAGTCCTAAAATGTGTTCTGGAATGACCTGTGCGCGAAACACCGACGCACAATTTTATTCATGTTCGGGTGGGCTCACTAGTGACCCACATTTATTCCGTCGGGACAATTTGTGAAAACCGTATTTTCCGCACCCGGTAGTGACTAGGAGTCCTAAAATTTTTTCAGGAACGACCCGTGCGCAAAACACCCACGCATGATTTTATTCATGTTCGTTTGGGCCCACTAGTGAGCCGCATTTATTGTGCTCTGGACAAGTTGTGAAAACCTCGTTTTCCACTTCCGGTAGTGACTAGGAGTCCCAAAATGTGTTCTAGAACTACATGTGCGCGAAGCACCGACACAAAATTTGATTCATGTTCGGGTGGGCTCACTAGTGACCCGCATTTATTGCGCCGGGACAAGTTGTGAAAACCGTGTTTTCGGCACCCCATAGTGACTAGGAGTCCTAAAATGTCTTCTGGAACGACCTGTGCGCGAAACACCGACACACAATTTTATTGATGTTCGGGTGGGCTGACTAGTGACCCGCATTTATTGCGCCGGGACAAGTTGTGAAAACCGTGTTTTCCGCACCCGGTAGTGACTAGGAGTCCTAAAATATGTTCTAGAACAACCTTTGCGCGAAACACCGGCGCACAATTTGATTCATGTTCGGGTGGGCTCACTAGTGACCCGGATTTATTGTGCTCGGAACAAGTTGTGAAAACCATGTTTTCCGCACCCGGTAGTGACTAGGAGTCCTAAAATGTGTTCTGGAATGACCTGTGCGCGAAACACCGACGCACAATTTTATTCATGTTCGGGTGGGCTCACTAGTGACCCACATTTATTCCGCCGGGACAATTTGTGAAAACCGTATTTTCCGCACCCTGTAGTGACTATGAGTCCTAAAATTTGTTCAGGAACGACCCGGCGCAAAACACCCACGCAGGATTTTATTCATGTTCGGGTGGGCCCACTAGTGAGCTGCATTTATTGTGCCGGGACAAGTTGCGAAAACCTCGTTTTCCGCACCCGGTAGTGACTAGGAGTCCCAAAATGTGTTCTAGAACAACCTGTGCGCGAAGCACCGACGCAAAATTTGATTCATGTTCGGGTGGGCTCACTAGTGACCCGCATTTATTGCGCCGGGACAAGTTGTGAAAACCGTATTTTCTGCACCCGATAGTGACTAGGAGTCCTAAAATGTGTTCTGGAATGATCCGTGCGCGAAACACCGAGGCACGACTTTGTTAGTCTTCGCATTGGCCCATTAGTGATCCGCAATTGTTCCGTCGGGACAGGTTGTGAAAACCGTATTTTCCGCACCCGGTAGAGACTAGGAGTCCTAAAATGAGTTCTGGAAGAACCCGTATGCTAAACCTCGACGCAGAATTTTGTTCACGTTCGGGTGGGCCCACTAGTGACCCGCATGTATTGCGTCGGGACAAGTTTGTAAAATTTGTGTTTTCCGCACCCGGTAGTGACTAGGAGTCCTAAAATGTGTTCTGGAACGACCCGTGCGTGAAACACCGACGCACAATTTTATTCATGTTCGGGTGGGCTCACTAGTGACCCGCATTTATTGTGCCGGGACAAGTTGTGAAAACGAGTGTTTTCCGCACCCGGTAGTTACTAGGAGTCCTAAAATGTGTTCTGGAATGATCCGTGCGCGAAACACCGAGGCACGACTTTGTTCATCTTCGCATTGGCCCATTAGTGATCCGCAATTGTTGCGCCGGGACAAGTTGTGAAATCCATATTTTCCTTACCCGGTAGATACTAGGAGTCCTAAAATGAGTTCTGGAAGAACCCGTATGCTAAACCTCGACGCAGAATTTTGTTCACATTCGGGTGGGCCCACTAGTGACCCACATGTATTGCGTCAGGACAAGTTTGTAAAACCGTGTCTTCCACACCCGGCAGTGACTAGGAGTCGTAAAATGTGTTCTGGAACGACCTTTGCGCGAAACACCGACGCACAATTTTATTCATGTTCGGGTGGGCTCACTAGTGACCCGCATTTATTGCGCCGGGACAAGTTGTGAAAACCGTGTTTTCCGCACCCGGTAGTGACTAGGAGTCCTAAAATATGTTCTAGAACAACCTTTGCGCGAAACACCGGCGCACAATTTGATTCATGTTCGGGTGGGCTCACTAGTGACCCGGATTTATTGTGCCGGAACAAGTTGTGAAAACCATGTTTTCCGCACCCGGTAGTGACTAGGAGTCCTAAAATGTGTTCTGGAATGACCCGTGCGCGAAACACCGACGCACAATTTTATTCATGTTCGGGTGGGCTCACTAGTGACCCACATTTATTCCGCCGGGACAATTTGTGAAAACCGTATTTTCCGCACCCTGTAGTGACTATGAGTCCTAAAATTTGTTCAGGAACGACCCGGGCGCAAAACACCCACGCAGGATTTTATTCATGTTCGGGTGGGCCCACTAGTGAGCTGCATTTATTGTGCCGGGACAAGTTGCGAAAACCTCGTTTTCCGCACCCGGTAGTGACTAGGAGTCCCAAAATGTGTTCTAGAACAACCCGTGCGCGAAGCACCGACGCAAAATTTGATTCATGTTCGGGTGGGCTCACTAGTGACCCGCATTTATTGCGCCGGGACAAGTTGTGAAAACCGTATTTTCTGCACCCGATAGTGACTAGGAGTCCTAAAATGTGTTCGGAATGATCCGTGCGCGAAACACCGAGGCACGACTTTGTTAGTCTTCGCATTGGCCCATTAGTGATCCGCAATTGTTCCGTCGGGACAAGTTGTGAAAACCGTATTTTCCGCACCCGGTAGAGACTAGGAGTCCTAAAATGAGTTCTGGAAGAACCCGTATGCTAAACCTCGACGCAGAATTTTGTTCACGTTCGGGTGGGCCCACTAGTGACCCGCATGCATTGCGTCGGGACAAGTTTGTAAAATTTGTGTTTTCCGCACCCGGTAGTGACTAGGAGTCCTAAAATGTGTTCTAGAACGACCTGTGCGTGAAACACCGACGCACAATTTTATTCATGTTCGGGTGGGCTCACTAGTGACCCGCATTTATTGTGCCGGGACAAGTTGTGAAAACCGTATTTTCTGCACCCGATAGTGACTAGGAGTCCTAAAATGTGTTCGGAACGACCTGTGCGCGAAACACCGACACAATTTTATTGATGTTCGGGTGGGCTGACTAGTGACCCGCATTTATTGTGCCGGGACAAGTTGTCAAAACAGTGTTTTCCGCACCCGATAGTGACTAGGAGTCCTAAAATGTGTTCTAGAACGACCTGTGCGCAAAACACCGACACAATTTTATTGATGTTCGGGTGGGCTCGACTAGTGACCCGCATTTATTGCGCCGGGACAAGTTGTGAAAACCGTGTTTTCCGCACCCGGTTGTGACTAGGAGTCCTAAAATGTGTTCTGGAAGGACCCGTGCGCGAAACACCCACGCACAATTTTATTCATGTTCGGGTGGGCTCACTAGTGACCCGCATTTATTACGCCGGGACAAGTGTTGAAAATCGTGTTTTCCTCACCCTGTAGTGACTATGAGTCCTAAAATGTGTTCTCTAATGATCCGTGCGCAAAACACCGAGGCACGACTTTGTTCATCTTCGCATTGGCCCATTAGTGAGCTGCATTTGTTGCGCCGGGACAAGTTGTGAAAACCGTATTTTCCGCACCCGGTAGTGACTAGGAGTCCTAAAATGTGTTCTCGAATGATCCGTGCGCGAAACACCGAGGCACGACTTTGTTCATCTTCGCATTGGCCCATTAGTGATCCACATTTGTTGCGCCGAGACAAGTTGTCAAAATCGTATTTTCCGCACCCGGTAGAGATTAGGAGTCCTAAAATGAGTTTTGGAAGAACCTGTGTGCTAATCCTCGACGCAGAATTTTGTTCACGTTCGGGTGGGCCCACTAGTGACCCGCATTTATTGCGTCGGGACAAGTTGTGAAAACCGTATTTTCCGCACCCGATAGTGACTAGGAGTCCTAAAATTTGTTCAGGAACGACCCGTGCGCAAAACACCCACACACAATTTTATTCATGTTCGGGTGGGCCCACTAGGGAGCCGCATTTATTGTGCGGGGGCAAGTTGTGAAAACCACGTTTTCCACACCCGGTAGTGACTAGGAGTCCTAAAATGTGTTCTAGAACAACCTGTGCACGAAGCACCGACGGACAATTTGATTCATGTTCGGGTTGCCTCACTAGTGACCCGCATTTATTGCGCCGGGACAAGTTGTGAAAACCGTGTTTTCGGCACCCCATAGTGACTAGGAGTCCTAAAATGTCTTCTCGGAACGACCCGTGCGCGAAACACCGACACACAATTTTATTGATGTTCGGATGGGCTGACTAGTGACCCGCATTTATTGCGCCGGGACAAGTTATGAAAACCGTGTTTTCCGCACCCGGTAGTGACTACGAGTCCTAAAATGTGTGCTAGAACAACCTTTGCGCGAAACATCGACGCACAATTTGATTCATGTTCGGGTGGGCTCACTAGTGACCCGCATTTATTGCGTCGGGACAAGTTGTGAAAACCGTGTTTTCCGCACCCGGTAGTGACTAGGAGTCCTAAAATTTGTTCTGGAACGACCTGTGCGCGAAACACCGACGCACAATTTTATTCATGTTCGGGTGGGCTCACTAGTGACCCGCATTTATTGCATCGGGACAAGTTGCGAAAACCGTGTTTTCCGCACCCGTAGTGACTAGGAGTCCTAAAATGTGTTCTGGAATGATCCGTGCGCGAAACACCGAGGCACGACTTTGTTCATCTTCGCATTGGCCCATTAGTGATCCGCAATTGTTGCGCCGGGACAAGTTGTGAAAACCGTATTTCCCGCACCCGGTAGAGACTAGGAGTCCTAAAATGAGTTCTGGAAGGACCCGTATGCTAAACCTCGACGCAGATTTTTGTTCACATTCGGGTGGGTCCACTAGTGACCCACATGTATTGCGTCAGGACAAGTTTGTAAAAACCGTGTTTTCCACACCCGGTAGTGACTTGGAGTCCTAAAATGTGTTCTGGAATGACCTGTGCGCGAAACACCGACGCACAATTTTATTCATGTTCGGGTGGGCTCACTAGTGACCCACATTTATTCCGTCGGGACAATTTGTGAAAACCGTATTTTCCGCACCCGGTAGTGACTAGGAGTCCTAAAATTTTTCAGAACGACCCGTGCGCAAAACACCCACGCATGATTTTATTCATGTTCGTTTGGGCCCACTAGTGAGCCGCATTTATTGTGCCTGGACAAGTTGTGAAAACCTCGTTTTCCACTTCCGGTAGTGACTAGGAGTCCCAAAATGTGTTCTAGAACTACCTGTGCACAAAGCACCGACACAAAATTTGATTCATGTTCGGGTGGTCTCACTAGTGACCCGCATTTATTGCGCCGGGACAAGTTGTGAAAACCGTGTTTTCGGCACCCCATAGTGACTAGGAGTCCTAAAATGTCTTCCGGAACGACCCGTGCGCGAAACACCGACACACAATTTTATTGATGTTCGGGTGGGCTGACTAGTGACCCGCATTTATTGCGCCGGGACAAGTTGTGAAAACCGTGTTTTCCGCACCCGGTAGTGACTAGGAGTCCTAAAATATGTTCTAGAACAACCTTTGCGCGAAACACCGACGCACAATTTGATTCATGTTCGGGTGGGCTCACTAGTGACCCGGATTTATTGTGCTCGGGACAAGTTGTGAAAACCATGTTTTCCGCACCCGGTAGTGACTAGGAGTCCTAAAATGTGTTCTGGAATGACCCGTGCGCGAAACACCGACGCACAATTTTATTCATGTTCG